>QZGG01001796.1:0-53653 GCA_006409495.1 Sedum album
ATAGGTATTGTAGGAGGAAATAGTGATTTTATAACTAAAGAAAATAGAGAATCAAATATCTAATTTTGTTCTAGAATTCAAAGGTGCATTTGATAAAGATGTATTTTTACAATTACTAATTGTTTTAATGTAGAAGTCGTTGATCATCGCCTTTCTCTTTAATTTTTTAGGTTGCATCTTGGTGGGATTATGGGTATCAAACAACCGCAATGGCAAATCGCACTGTTCTCGTTGACAACAACACATGGAATAATACACACATTGCTACAGTCGGTACAGCTATGTCATCTCCTGAAAAGGATGCATGGGAGATATTTCATTCATTGGATGTGAAATATGTTCTTGTCGTCTTTGGAGGTTTGGCATCTTTTTAGGTCCTTCACTGTATTGACATGGATCTTTTGGGCACCTTTTGATTAGTCCTATTTGTAGGTCTTGTGGGATATCCCAGTGATGATATTAACAAGTTCTTGTGGATGGTTCGCATTGGTGGTGGAGTATTCCCCCACATTAAGGAACCTGATTATCTTGTAAGTAATAAATTGAGGCAGATTATGTGCTGTGTAGGTTTTAAGTACCAGATTTCATGAAATTATTATAGGCCTGAGAAAGTGAGCATCACAGTACTTTTGCTTTCAATACTGAGATGATCTCTTTTTTGACAACTCCTGTTGCAATCAGAACTGATAATGGCAGGAATTGATCGACTTTTTTTCTGTTTTTCAAGAGAGATGGCCAATACAGGATTGACGCCCAGGCTACTCCCACCATGCTAAATTCACTCATGTACAAACTCTCTTATTACAGGTTTGCTCCTCTCTTTGTATATTATTTGAGTATTTCATTTCCATTCTGGTATTTATTGAATTGCCTATAATTTTCAGATTTGTGGAAACCGATGGGAAAGGGTTTGACAGAGTTAGGAGAACAGAAATAGGCAAAAAGTACTTCAAACTCAATTACTTTGAAGAGGTGAGATTAGTGACATTGGAATTTTTCTTTTTGAGATAGTGTGTCAGTCAGCACATGGCACACTAGTTTCACAAGAGATGTTTTGTAGTCTATATGGCTACATCAACTTTAACAAGCATCCTGCAAATAATACATCGTTGCACTCATTTTCATTCAACGTCTGTATATTTTAGGTTTTCACAACTCACCATTGGATGGTTCGGTTGTACAAGCTAAAACCTCCAAAGAACAGGATACGTGGAAAAACAAAGAAGTCGTCAAAAGCGGTACTTTTATTATTTCCCTTTAGTGCGTTTTCATAACTTCAGGACATCTAATTTAGTTTATCTGTTACTGAATGGCAGAAAGCAAAGCCAGTAACTACAAAGAAAAGTGGCCTTAAGAAGAACCCTTGGCACTGAATCAGCATCAGGTGGTTTCAACAAGTGTAGTTCTCACAGCACTCAGAACTTAGAGAAAGAAGTGATTACATGTTTTTTGTACTAAGCAAAACAATTTTTGACAAATTAAAAGCAACATCCTTTCTTATTTAGTGTGATTTTACAATTTCTAATCTATAGAACTCTTGGTTTTGCTTGTTACTAAACTGCATTGAGCTAAGTCACGATAGCATCTCCAATGTCATCATCTAAAATGCTTATTATGCAAAAAAGGTCTAGTTGGCACCCAATATACATAACCATCTACAAATTCTCTTCTACAATGCTATCATCTATATCTATAAAATTTAGAGAATATGCTAACCATTCTTCAAATTTACAACTCTCTTCCCATTCTCTATATCACTATTCATTCATTGTTACTTTACTTTTCATTTGTTTTTTCTACATGAATGTTAATATATTTGATGTTGCATATGGACTACTAAGTTTATAAATACTGTTTTTGTATTATACATAAGCATTATGCTTATGCATGTTCCCGTATTAGCACAATGCCCTATTCATTATCTAAATTATACATCAATATTATACTTTATTTTACATGATCATTATACATTTTTATCATTGGAGTTGCTGAATGAATTTCAGTATTCTGAACAGAACTTTACAAACGGCTAAAGCCTACAATTATGTCACCGGACAAGACAAAACTTGATATAAAAGTTGTACATAGTAGTTTGGCCATGCGGTGTGTCCCATAGGCTGTTTGGACTCCAACCAATGAAGCCATAAAACTGCATTATTTGCACTTCACAGATTTACTTGTAACTGATGCAACTCATCCAATCAAATCAATCAAGTCATTCTTCATTACAAAGAACATAAATTGATGCACCATCCGCCAAACACGTACCAAGCACCATGTGTCATACATGAAGGTGAGAAATCCATGGCCATGGCCTTGGCTTCTAATAAGACACGAATCACAACTTGTACTGTAACACATGTATCACTCACTGGCTCAACCAGTCTTAATATCATACGTCTTTGTCTTACTTTAGTTAGTTGCCGAATCTAATCATTGTTCTTGCTTGTAAAGACCGTACTGCACTCTTGTTTGCATTATGCCAATGATTACAGAACCCTATTTTCACGTACTCGTAGGCAGGTCCGCTGGGGTCTTGATATCCCTATCGAGCTAAACGAATACATGAACTAAACGTCCTTGATACGTCATAATTCGGTGTGTATCGAACATCATATTTTTGATTTGAGGTTGGGGCATTTACATATTTTTCAAAAAATTTACGAAAATGCCCTCTAACATTACAAAACAAATACGATGAGTGACGGGTAAAAATGTCTTAAAATCAATTTGGTATGTACCTATGAATCTATGATGCGTACATCATTACACATAATCGAAAATTATTCTACTTTCCCATTCATTTAAAAAAATATAATATAATTCATTTCTGGAAATGGTTAGAGGGAAACATGCTTGTATATGTAGAATCGTAGAAGATTCTCGCAACCGTTGATATCTATTCATCCAACGGTTGATATTGATAACCGTCAATCTCAACCGCACGTGTATTTTATAAATTCAACCACCTATTTTAATTGAAATCAATTTAATCTCAACGGTTAGATCAATCAAAATCATTAGTTGAAATGATGTACTCGTGTCTTACAAGATTTTTATGTTCTCCTAATTCCTAACTCATTCATTTCTACTCATATAACTCAACATAAACAATTACAAATGAGAATAAAGAAAATCCAGATTTGCGACAACTAAAAAAGAAAACTAGAAAATCATCATTTGTTAAATATTTTTAATATATGGTGTAATGCGTGCTAGAAAAAAGGACTAGAACGTGTAAAGAGACAATATACCAAAAATGAGATGTGTTTCATTAAACCTAGGAAATGTTCTTAGCTTGTTGGTAAAGGAAATCACATCATATGACTGGTGGATTAAATCATGCAGTAAGTAAATTTACGGGGCGAGCAGACACCACATGATGGTTGGAGTGTAGACTGAAGTTATGTACACATGCACTGCACCGTCCTGCTCTTAAATATTACAGTAACAAACTTCCAGGCAAAACCACCTGTTGATCGATGCTTGCTGTGTTCACATTTAATTTCGAACATTGTCAGATTTCCCACCCAAAAGCATTTGGATTCAGGGTTAAGTCACTTATATATTAAACAATTTACCTTTATAACGTAGTTTTGGAGACCGCTGAGACTGGATGACTGATTGTTATATCGCTGCTTGTTGTGCATCACTCTTTCTGCTTATTATTTTATTTTTGAATATAACTTTCTGTAAAGATATGTTGTGCATACAATTTGAATACGAATTAATAAATGACATCAATTTTTATTTAGTTTCATACTGAATAAAGTGTTAACTCAAATAAGACAAAATCCTAAATTTAAAAGACTAAATCTCCTAGTCATATGTGAAGATGGAATAGT
This sequence comes from Sedum album, assembly GCA_006409495.1. NCBI lineage: Eukaryota > Viridiplantae > Streptophyta > Magnoliopsida > Saxifragales > Crassulaceae > Sedum > Sedum album. The sequence goes on from QZGG01001796.1 coordinate 3,846, forward strand.
CAACCATCATTTAAAACCCCACGTGCGACAGATTAGCAGTTGACGAGGAAGCTTCTCTTCACGCATTTTAGTAAACTTTAACAATTTAAATTAATCCACATAATTAAATAAACCCTTTTCGTGGAATTCAATGTGTACTGAATATTTTTTATTTATTAAAAATGTGTACTTCAATCTTGATAGTACTATAATATTTTTTCTTTATTAAAGTCCACTTCTCTTAATTTAAAAATGTAAACTACAATATTTGGAATTTTACATTTACTAATCCCTTTATTAAAAATATATTAAATTTAAATAAACAAAAAACAAGTCAGTCAATCTTAGCAAAAATATGGTAATTAAATCAAGAGGCTTATTGAAGTGACTCTTGCTAATCTGTTGCTCCATTAATGAAGCTTGTGTTGTCTTTAAGAGCTAAAAATATCACTAATAGACTGGTATAGGCATTTTTTGGAATAAGGTAGGTTGAAACTCAAATAGTGCATGTAACACATAAATATATTTAGCTAAATTTGTAAGAGAGTTGCTAGATTTGAGGTCTCCCAAATTCCAACAAATTAATTGTGAACAAAGTTTTATATCCTGCGGCGCATCTTACTCCTTTGACCTTAATGTCATTTGTTTTTGTGACGACCAAGATTGCAAAAAAAGAGATGTATTGACTAATAAGAAGTTGTAAGGATTTAGGGGAAGGCCGCAGTGTCGCCTTTTTATTTCATATCCACAAATTTATGCATGAAACTCCTTCAAAATCATCATAATTTATAACATTTCAGTCCATGACTTTTGTGAAAAGGTCGCCATAATCTGTGGTGAACTAGGTGATTTTGGTGCAAAACCGACTAGTCTCTTATTCCTGAGTTGCCTTCAACTATTCGATACGTAAAAAACAAAACTTTTAAACACATTCTTTAAGAGACTAGTTACCAAACTGACAAAGTGAAAATGAAGAAGCCCTAGATGCAATTAAAGAATAGATACCTGTTTTATATTCCAAGCATATGCTCTCATACAGGAACTTAAAAAGTGTGATTGCCAACTATATTAATTATTTTGATACATATTCTTGAATCAAGTTTCTAACTACTAACTCCATTATGTACAATACATGTATTGACTCATATATACTTCATAGATACACATTGGAGGCGGCTAAGCTATAATTCCATATCATAATAAGTATCCAAAGTCATGCATGTGTTAAAATAATAATAGCACTTTCATTAATGGAGTATTGTTGATGTTAACAGCTTGCTACATTTCAAGACACTGCTCCATGCATGATACAAGTAGGGTCTTCTCTTAGCTGGTTAATATTTAAAAACTATTAAAGCAAGGACACTCAGTATTCATTACACTTACTACTGTTGATGTCCTCTAGGTAGTTCTTAAGTTGTTATAAAAATAAAATGCAAATTATAAATGGTGCTTGCAGTGTACACATGTATTATGTCTGTCCAATATAATTTATTAACTGTTGTGTTTGGTCAGGTTATTAATATCCATACCCTATTTATGTTGTGATATGAAAGATCCCATTCGTATCCAACCAACTCATTCCCTTAAATTTACTTCCCTCACCTAGCACATATCATTTATATAATTCTCATATTTTGAAACCTGATCAAATAATCAAGTATCAGATAAGAGTTTTGCTACAAACACCGATTTTTCGAACACTTTATGCATATGTAAATTATTTTGATGCATTTTGGTAACATTTCGAGTCTGTAATCGGGTTTTTATGCATTTTCATTGGACAATATTTATGGGAAAAAGTGTAGGAAATGTTGACAGCAGAAAACAAATATGAAAAAGAAATGAGTACTTAATATGTAAGAAAAGAATTAAAGGCTTCTGAAAAGCGTAATTATTTAAAAGTAAAAAAGAAGACTAAGCAAAAATAGAGTGAGATTTTAAAAGAAAAAATTCACGCAACAACGACCCATTTTTGGCATCATAACACGGAACGAATCACTTTAATAATCCCACAAAAGGGTATTATCGTCCAACAAAATGTTATTGTTTTTATTAATGTCCCTACCGCAATCTGCACCGTCCATTGGCATCCACGTTGGTGAATCGTACGGCCAGTAACCTTCATCAACGAGTCAAGAAAAACGAACTCATTTTTCCACTCAGTCAACTCGAGACTCGGTAGCTTCACTATCTCACTCAACGTCGCTAAGTCCTCCCCGTACGAGACCGTTTTCGACGAGTTATCGTCACACGACGCCGTTTCGGTTAAGAAGACGAAGAGGAAGATGCAGGGGAGGGAGAGTTGTGGTGGTTGAATTCCATTGCAGCAGCTTTAGCGGCGGCGGCTTGAACATCACGAGGAGAGCTGGAGTTAGGTCGAGGGAGGGAATCAGCAAGGTGAGGGAAGTTGAGAATAGCGGAGTGACCTTTAATGCTCAAAGCAGCTACGTCGTGAGCGCGTGCAGCCATTTCCGGATCGGAGAATGTGCCGAGCCAGATACGGTTTTTCTTTCTGGGTTCACGAATTTCAGATACCCATTTGCCCCAGCTACGCATTCGTACTCCTCTGTAGACCGGATGACGTGTTGTCGCCGTTGCGTCCTCTTCTCTGCCACGTTTCTTGCTCTGTTTCAGCTCTTCTTTTTCAGTAGTTTTGATGATTGCTAGAAGCTGAGATTCGTTTGAGTTGGAAGTTGAAGACGAGTCTTCATGTTGAGGGTAGTGTGGGTCGAGTGCCATTGATAGTGTGATGCTCTGTTTTTGGTGGAGAGTGAGAACAGGGGAGGGTTTGGGGTTAAGAAGAAGATGGCGTGAAGTTGCGGAGAAGGATGAGTGAATGAATATTTATGTAGCTAAAGAAAGCATGTGCTGATTAGTGCTGCTTATAATGGAATGGAGTGAATACTCGTAGTATTTACAAATTAAGATGGCTATTTAATTATAATTTTGGCTGTAAAATATTTGGAAATTGAAAATGAATATATTAAATCAGTTAAATATTTAAACTTTTTACTAGCGAAATAATTGCATTTGTATATTTATTTAATAAAATCTTAAAAGTTTATCAATTTTCAAAGTAACTAATTAGTTTAAAGTAATTTATCAATTTATCAATTAGTTTTAAAGTAATTGGGTTTTTGGGTATATTTTCAATGTATTTTATGATTTGATACCAATTCAAAAAAATTGTTGAATCTTGACTAATAAAAGTCAGTTGAATTGATCAAATAATGAATCTTGAATCATGAAATACAAGTTGAACTGATTCAGTATTTGTTTGACATTTTATCAAAATAACTTTCTTTAAAGTGGGAAAAGATCAAAGTGGACGATCATATTTGTGTAAAACCATATGACATGCATGATTTCAACGGTTGATTTATAATAAATAATTTGATAAAATCAACTCTTAATAATTTTCCGTCTGACAAAAGCATAAACTTAACCCTATGCTTTGTCACTTGTATTTCTGTACTAAACTCAATCTTTCTTTTGTTTTTTGAAAGCAAATGTTTTGGATAGTTGGTTTATAGATTTATAACACAGAAACAGATATTAAAATGTAGTAATATCTTAGGCTTAATTGCGAAATTCATATACGTACAGACATAATTATTGTTACTGTTTTCTGTTTAAGTAAATTTTATTTCATAGACAGCAGCATATGCATACAACATGTGTCCTGCCATAACGATTCATAATCCAATTCGGTCCTCGTCTCAATGTTTTCATCTTAAATACTTATCATGTGTACGTATTTATTTCCCCAGATAATATAAATAATTAGTCAAATATTATGAATATGTATCTTCTCATCAAAGAAAATCTCAAAAATACTAAGAAACGAAACCCATCCATCCTGTGTGTTAGTATTCTAATCTTATTTTTAATCTAGTTGTAATCATTTCATAATAAAAAACGTCATCAAATGTTTCAATAGGACGAAACATATTGATGGCCTCAAAATAGACAATAGAGAGAGTTCTGGTGACTTCATTCATTTGAGATCAGGCTCTCTTTTTATCATTGTTCTGATCAACAGATCATTTCTCATTCCAAAACTTCTTAAAGACTCGATTATGCAAAATCGAAAAAATAAATTTATGAACAACTAACCTCGTACGTAATACTCAATTAATAAAAAAATAAACTTTTATATCTTATTGAAACCAATTACATATGAGTACATGAAATAAATAAAAAGTAATAGACAAACGAATATCTAGTTGTACTCAGTTAATTGGCTGCATGAATATACTGGTGACATTCTTCTCGATTCATTTCTTTAGGCAAAAATATAAATAAATCTTCAAACATCAAAGCTCGAACCAATTCATTTCAAATCTGTAGCAATAGATGAAGAGATGGTTGGCAGAATTAAAAGACACGTCCCATGATCTCATCGACCCATCCCATTCATCAACCTTAATATTTTCTCTCGATTTGGTTCGTTGCATGTTACATCGACTCCTTCAATAAGCTAGCTTCTCCTTTATTGCATTGTCCTCTACAAATGTCCCTAAATATCTTGTGCATGTCTCCATTCTTTAGTTGCACATTTCATGTTCATATGGATCTCCTTCCATACATTCGATTCAAAATGATGTCGTTTTTATATCGAGTGCATCAGTATTCGAGTGCGGTAACTATGCTATATTTAGTACGATTTTATTCGAACAAGAATCAGTACGAGGAATCAAATATTTCAAAAATATTTATGGGTACTTAAACTTGTAGAAATGTGGTTGAGACAAGCCTTGAAGTGATTAAAATGTGGTGTCCTGTCAAACCGGTTATGTGCTGTAATTGAGACATTTATGGAGTTCGGTTGGTTAGTCGAGTAGCTGTAGATTTTTGTCAATAAATGAAGACCTGAAAGAATAATATCACAAGTACAAGGTGCAACTATTCGATCAACAGATTCATGGAAATGGCAGAAGCAATGTTTCAGTACCCAAGTGCAACAATCAATTTCATCAGTTGATGAAAGTTACCATTTTGAAGACTGCACTACACAGCATAGCTTTTACATATAGAACATATTGAACGCTTACCTGTTTACTGTCACTTCATATAATTGGAACGCGATTTGTAGACTTGTGGCAATGCTTAGTTCTTGGACGCTGAGAGGACAGCGTGACATGAACCTCTCGATATACGGACCACATAGGCACTGGCTTCATGTCAAACAGTCGATGTGCCTGCTTACCGGTAAAAAGAGTTGCTTCAGCCAAGGAAGCTCTGATAAGGTGGTGGACCTTCAGCCTCAACTTCTCCAAAATGGACAGTAAATAGACAGACTCCAAGAGATTAAAAGAATTGATCTTTCAGTTGTTTTTCTTGAATGAGTTGTGAGATTTCAAGGCATCTAGAGCCTTTAATTTATTTTTCCTTTCCCCGATTTCTACTAGTAGTGTAAGGAGAGCCTCACACATCTCGCAACAGTCTGGCTCTGATGTGTTTTTGTTCCAAGAAGAGTAGACCATCCAAGCGTGGTCCAGCTTTTTGTCTGGCCTGACTACTACTGAACCAGGGACTTCAGCATCACGGCAAGTGACTAGACCATCACTCTTTTCACCATAACGAAGCTGTAAGTGGAGAGCACAGACAGCCATGGCAGCTGAAACAGGCATCACTACCGGGACCTTTCTGATTGTTTGGGATGAGTCATCAGTTTCATCATTGCTGAAGTTAGGAAATGGGAGCCATGGGAGCTCGGCATGGGCTATTTGGGTCAGCGTACCGAGCACTCCAGGAGCTATGCTTGCCTCTGAGTGGAACGAGATTAGAGGGATGCTACTAGGGAGCTTGTTCTTCATTATGAATTCCCTACGCCTCTCATATGTGAGGTCCTCAAGTGCACGAATATCACCCTGTTATACATAAACAAACTATAAGCCTTCATACATGTATTTTTTATCATATGGAATGAAGAAAAAAGTATGCAACGGAACCTTAATAAACTTGCATATAAGAAGTTCCATGATTCTACGTGTTTCCTTGTCTGCTATCTGTCCTTCTCGAAGAATATCAGAGGCTAATGGAGTACCACCGTATGGACTCTGAACTAGAGCTAGCCCGGCTACCTTCTTTTCCAGATCCTTCCAGTAGATTGACAATGCTGCTGCAGCATCAACACCACCCTTGCTGTGTCCAAGTAGCATCACACGTTTCCCAGAGCCCCAATAAAGCTCCTCAATGTAGTTTTTTAACTCCCAAGCATTGTGCTCCACAGATGCCTGCCACAAATGAAATGGTCAAGGAATGTAGCCAAGGCGTTGCCGTTCATTTGGTTTAAGACTTCAAATAAAGAGAGTTCAGAACTTCAGATGTTGGGAAATTATCAGTTATTATTCATACCTCACTATGTATTTTTGCGATATGGCAAGCAAGGCCCTTCTTTGAAAAGAACCGCTTGGTGCTCACAAAGTACAATGGTCCGTGATTGCTGAGAAGTCCTGGAAAACAAATATTTTCATATATCGAATGTAACTAAAGGCAATATAAAACAATTTTGAGAATAGTGCATCAAACTATTTTATACCTGGAATTAGAAGGTAGACGTACGAATCGGGTAAAACATGTTCCCCATTCCTGATAACAAGCATAACAAATATGAGGGTAATAATCAGACCAGCGTAGTCACAGATCCGAGACATGAATTTGAATCGAGAAATATGAATAGATGAATGATATATGTTTATAAAAACTGTCGAGGTACTTGCCATCTTCATACTCATATGCATGATTTTTTAAGTCAAATCAACTGGCCTATGTGAAAGCCGAATGTAATCAAGCACCTTATGTTTTCAAGAAGCTCCCTGAACCTTGTTGTGCCATCCTCCACTGGAGGAAAACCAGGAGTTTCTTGCAACCAGCCAATATCGCCAGAAGATCCATTCAAAGTTTTTCTTACTCGAGATAATACTCTGAAAGGAACAGGAAATGGAACATTTCAATTCAAAGCACAATCTTAAATGAGAAGAAATCCATCAGAATACAGGATCGAACTGTACCTGTTTACCCTAACTTGCACACATTTGATGAATCTGAAAGGACATCTCAAAGCATATCGCAAGCCTAAAAATGGGAGCATCAACCTAGCCATTTATAAATCACCAAAGGGGATCACATATTAAGTTTTCAAACTGAAGAATCTTTACACATATCGCTCAAATGTAAGTTAAGGTTATGAAGCTGCAAGATCAAGCAGAAAAAAGCGCAAATTGTAGCCAGAAAGAATCATTACCCTTTTAAAACTATGTTGATGCCCGGGATATGGGAAGTAAGTCCTGCCATGTGAAATTGTTTATTTACAATAGCCCCTCCTTCGTCCACCGAAATATCCTTGTTGAGCATTTCAGATGTCGTGCCGGGCTCATAAGAAGTAAAAACTCGTATTCCTTCAGAAGATCGTCTAACATCTTGCATGATGAGTTCATCTGAAAGACGGATTCAAATAGAATATTTTACGACCATTCAAGATATTGGAAATTTTTTCATCAGAAAGACTAAATTTAGCTTCAATAGTCCAATCCTGTATTCAAGCTATGAGATGATTGATATAACTAGAACTCACCGACAAACTGAAGGAAACGGCAACTTATATAAGATGTCGTGGTCACAAACTGGGCAAACAAGTAATCAATTGTTGACCAAAAGTAGCCAACATTGTCCTGTATAAAACCTAAATGGAGCCCTGCACAGCCACCGGCCTGTAGATCACAAGATAACAGCATGAGCATCAAAAACTGAAATCCTCAGGGGAACAATACAAATACATGGACGTTATACAGTACAATTCTCAACGCAAGCCAATCTTCGAGCGTTTTTAATAAGAATAAAAAACAAGATCCAAACTCTGCAATCCCGTAGAAAGTGATATGACAGCATATCATGAATGTCATAACAACTACCATGTTTCACAATATACTATGAGATATGACAACATAAAAACTCACCCTAGGAAGGATATCTGACATGTAACTGTCAACATGATGATATTCCATTATTAATCTCCGCAATCCTGAAATACACAATAACTTGAAGTTCTTCAACAGTTACAGAAACTATAATATCATGATTTGTGGCCTAAAATCAACTCATCTTGATAAATCACGCATTGTAAATCCAGTTGACTAGATATGAGACATGATGAAATAAAACACTCACATAATGACATATATTCAGTTAAACACTATCATTGTTACTTGTGAGGAACAGGAAACTTTTGAAGCCAAAACCCAAGCTGCCCATAACAGCCTGGACGAAATATAAAACCTATTTCAGATTGTTCAAATTAGAATCACAGCTAGCAGTAAGTAGTTAAAAACTTAATACAGCTTTGTTAAGGTCAACACTCTTCAGCAAGAAGAAATGATCTTACTTCCCAACATCTGATCTACCTCATGACTTTAAAAGTTCAAATACATAACAACAAATAAGAGTCAAGATGCAAAACAGCAGATCCCAGTCCCACAACAGCTTCCATTCCCAAAACTGCTACCTTTCTTAAACCTCAAGAACTCTATTAAGAAACAAATCAACACTAACATCTACAAAAGTCAAAGTAACTTACAGTAAATTGTCAACTAAGTAAGCTCCTGAAGAAGATCCAATGAACACATCAATCTGCAACAACCCAAAAATGGGATGGAGAAGCCCCAATTTAAAGAACCTAAAAAAGGTACAAGCATCTACACACCCCATTCCCAACAAAGCTTGATTTTTTCCATAATAAAAAATGTATATTACAAGGAGTAGTGGTGTAGAAGCAACCGAAACAAAAGCAGCAGAGATTAAGTAGGTAATGGTAATGGACTGGAAATGGAGCAATCGACGATCGTTATCCAGTCTTGTATAAATTCAACCCTGGCCCACTCGATTTATGGGTTTCGTGGATTTGGGGTTAGATTTCTGGAAAGTCACTACCTTTCATAAATTGGGGGTATGAATGAATATTAAAATAACGAAGAAAGGTTGGTAATTTGACAGGATCTGACAGTGGTGGAGGAACGAAACCTGTGAATTGGGTTGGACAGTTAAAGTGGAGACAGTGAATGATGTGAGGATGGGGTAAATTGAGAGAAAGCCCTAATCTTGATAGGTTGAGTCGGAGATTGGAGACAAAGTGGGACATGCTTGTTTGAAACCGAACACGCGTCAATGTTGTCGATGTAGAATGTGATACTTCATCAAATTAGTGAAACAATTATATATTGAAGTATTATTTATTTGAGTTTGGATTATTATTGTAGAATGGACACGATATATTTTTTGAATTTGAAAGACAAAAATATTTGGTTAAATTTTTATGTTAAATTAATAATAATTAATTAATTAGATGTTTGAATTTGTAAAAATTAGAATGTTTTTTTATAGCAAAAATTAGAATGTTTGGATTTGATATTTTTTAACTAAATATTATCCGTTTGATTATCAATATATATTAATTACAAAAAATTATTCTAAATATTTCATGTCACTACCTTTATAGTTTATAATGCGATATTACATTAAATTACATTTTTTTCTATTTCTATTTCTATTATCTCTTTGTTATTAGATGTGGTGAATTACTAACAAAAATAATTATTGAACGGATGAAGTAAACAATAATTTATTTTATGGGTATTGTATTATAATAATAATAAATATCAAAGTAAGGATAATGTTTAAAAAGACAAGTAAGTTTTTGTGAATAGGAAGAATAACATTTCAATCGATGATTAATATTAATCCAAAGTTAATATTGACAAATTTAATTAAAAATATATTCAATTTCAATCGTATATCAATCAAATCAACTTGATTAATATTCAAGTTTTTCTGATTTGCTGGCTTTTTGAATAATACTATTTTTAAAACATGGAGGACTGAACTGTAAAAACTTTTAATTTCAACCCAGAAAAACAACCTAACGAGCGTTTTGATTTCAACCCTAACTCGCGACACTATGCCGATTCTATTGCCGGCGACACTATGCCAATTTCATCTCTGATTCAATCCGATCCATTTCTGGGAATGTTTTGGGTATGTTAATTGTTAATTTTGTTTCGATTTCAATCCTAACTCGCGTTCGTTTCTATGATTTCAATCCAATCCAATCCTTTCAGAGGTTTTCCGATTCAATCCTATGCGTTGTGAATAATTAACATGTGTTAAAGCTGTGTAACAACTGGGTGCAGGTAAAGGTATGTTTCTGGGAATGCTGTTGTAGTTGATGATGCTGGGTTTTATTGGTTATACCACTCTTAACTGTGTTAGTAACTGGGTGAAAGGTTTCCGAATCTAGGTTTCTATAATCGTGCTGAGGGATTTATGGAAACACATACAAGGATTCAAATGACCCATTGTTCTTCCGAATCTAGGTTTCACATACAGATGTTTTTCCCAACCTAACCCGAGTTCAAAACTAACGAAGACCCCAATTGTATTTTCAATTAATTATATAGAAATACATTTCGGGTCAATACCTAATTTATTATTAAAATTGGAAAGAATTGTATATAACCAAATATCTAGTCTATATTCAAACCAATCTCTCGGTCCAATTGTTCACATATATGCGAATCAATCAATAGTATTACACAAAACCGGTTCACTCATCGGTCCAATAAAATCATTTTCAAACCAACCAATCTCCAATTTTTCATATACGGACCCAAATACCCTTGCTCGGAACTCCTCTGTTCACAACAAACACCAAATAGTAACCAGGTGGTGCAACCGCCGCACTCGGTGGTCCGTACGCCTCCACTTCATAATTCACTCCATCTATTTCGTTCAAACTCGCTAAAGGAAGCACCACCATCCTCTGATCCATTGAATATCCATGTGTCGTAAAAGGTGGTCTCACCATTGTCACTTTAATCCCATTGCTCTGCACTTTTGAATCCGGAACTTTAAAGTGCAGTTTGAATTTTTGGTTGTATGTAACTTTTGTGACTGCTCCGGCTAATACGACGATCTCCGGTCGATGTTTTGCGAGTTTTGGGTCGAGGTAGTGAGGTGAGAATTTCTCTAGTCTGAGTTCTGTAGGGTATTGGACGTTCTCGAATTGGTATTTAGGATTTGTGTTGCTACCGGCTACGAGGATTTTACCGTCAGGGAGGAGAGCGGATGAGGAGTGGTACATACGTGGGATATCAGTGGCTTTGAGGACTTTGAACCTACGACCATCTGGTTTTTCTGAATCGTAAACAAAGGGAGTGTACACTGGATCATCGGCTACTTGCCATGCGGAGGTTCCTTTTCTCGCTCCGTTGATCATAAGAAGCTCCCCGGTTGGGAGGATGATCATGTCACCCATGACTCTTGGAGTTGGCATTTTCTCTCTTTTCCATTCAGCAAATGGATCAGTGATGACTAATCGGTTGCAATCGTCGAGGGCGGTGAGGAAGACTTTTTTGTCCAATGCGAGTCTGTAACTGCGTTGTGGTGCACCGCCGCAAACAATGACTTCAGCTGGAATGACATTTTGAAATGGGCTTTTGACTGTTATTGGGAGGAGAGCTGACATGGCTGATGCAGGGTAGCAACGTGATCCGCCGGGGAGGACAGGGAATTCACGGACAATGCGGTTAGTGATCGGGTTTAGAAGGAGAGATCGATTGTTTGCTAAGATAAAGAGGTTTCCGTCCGTGGAGACGTGTGCGAAAGGGTAGAGGTTGTTTTCATCTCTAGGGTCAGTTGTCTCCCAGAAGAAAGGGAATCTAAAGACTTGGGCACGTTGATTGTTCCTGCCTTGTGGAGGAAGGTATTCGTAGCTCCATGCGCGACGGCCTCCGAGAACTATGATTCTCCCATCCGGTAGTATAGCCTGTGTTGAGTACCTGAAGAAAAAAACATTGCAGTTCATGTATTTTGATTTGATATTCTGTTGAAAACAATGTCCATTTTTTGAAATTTTGTATCGAAAAATTACCATCTAGGAGCACCCATTGCTGTCCGGAATTCATACCAATCGCAGTTGGGGCATTGTTTGATGTATCTTACAGCTCTTCCTCCTTCATACCATCCACCAATGCTAGAAAATGTGCCATCAGCAGTTAGTCCTCCGGACGAGCACCAAGCGTTAGAGTCCAACTGTGTCGATATAAGACCGTTAAAACAGTTGTGAATATCATTGAAATACTTCAGCTAGTTTCAAGATTACCTTAAGAGGTCTGATCTTCCCATCATCAGGATTGTAATCAATTGCATGGGCCAAGCAGTCCATTCTTGGTTTTGCACCAGGAGGCTCTCCAGCTCTAGGAATAACAAGACGGCATGGCTTTCCACGCGGTAAACTGATCTTAGAATCTCCCTCTTCGGTTGCATCATATATGATCAAATGACCGTTAGGCATTAGTTGAATGTGCATTCCAACAACACCTGAATTTTGTGTCACAAGCTCCCATTTTCCTTTGTAAGACGTCTTGAAATTATTAGCACGGCCCTTACCGACACCATAACCGAATAAGTCTGAAGGATCGAAAATGTGGAAAGATTGAGCATATGCAAACAACAAAGGTACAATGCATATGACCTTGAAAAAATTCACCATTGAAGAGAATGGAGCCATCTCTTCAATGGTGGTACTTTGTCTTAGAGCTTCCACAATTCGGAAAACCTTCGCCCTTCGATTATTTATATTTGATTCTTTATGATATTACAGGTCTTTGGCGAAGTTCTCTCAGGTTTTTTCTATCTTTGAACTTGCGCGCTAAAAATGGCATTTGATCCTGTGGATGCTAATCTTTGGAAGACCCTTTGCTCTATTTTTGCTCAAGAACTTACTCCTAATTCTATGCGCGATTTAAGTTACCAAACGGCGAAATGTACGTACTTGTTTGTGAATAAAAATGAGCATGTTTCGAGGCCCTCGACGAGCAGTCATGAAGTAGTTACTGAAGATGGAAAACAAAGGGAACTAACAAGGCCTTCGAAAAAGGTGATCTTGTGAATAAATTTCTGATATACACATGAATCATGCTTTAGCAATAGCAAGCAAAGTAGTTGGAGAAAAAAACAGTAGAATACACATTTTTGTGATGCAGACAGACAAGCAATTGAAAAAAAAAGACATTCTTTGCAACCAAGTTGCACCTCAACTTGCCCACAAGTGCTTCATCAAACATGTCTCCTTGCTGACTTTGTCTTTGCTTCTCAAGCCTTTAATCAATCAATTCTTAATTTACTATCTAAACTGCAGTTCAATGCAAACAAACAAGCAAAGCTCTTTTGGAGTTGCTAAAAAGGTATGATCAGTAGATTTAATGTCAAAGTCTCAGTACCAAATCCACTTCTTGTTGTGTGTCACTTGTTCCGGAGTCATGGCTGCCGGACCTGCCCCATTCATTGTTGCTCCTTCTCTGCATTCAGTTGATCAGATAAACACATTCAGATTCATTCTTGTAAAAAATTCAAATGCTTAAAAATGATAATCTGCTTGATCATGAACTTACAGCTTCTTCCAAGTCTTGGCCGCTGAAAAATGGTCTAGTCATGTAATCTTCTTGGGAGTAATGTGCTGCTGGCTTTCATGTCCATAACCGGTACTAACGCTATTTAAGTTCCATCCCGTGTTTGTCCGTTCCATATCGCCAAATCCCATCTGCTAAAAAATTTCTTAGAAATGAACTTGTTTCAGAGGATTAATTTGTATCTTCAAGGTAAAACATGAATTCACTTACCATCATACTTGGCTGATGAAAGCCATAAGAAGAACCCGGCGGTGGAACTGATCCATAGGCTTCCGGTGTATAACTGTAGTATGGAGCACCAGGGCTGATATTGTTATTTGGAAAATAGCTAGTGCAACCCAACTGACCATGCAATCTGATTTTCTCCAACTGAGCAACCCCAAGTCCTCTTTGAGGCTGCTTAGCCTTCTTGGGTGAGTTGATACTTTTTTTCTTACGTCCGGACGACGAGCCTGAATTCGCCGATGAACCATTCTTATTACTGCTGCTCCCCATGTTCATCTCACCATAATAACCACTCCCCATTTGTGATCTCCAAACTTTGCAAAGGTGCATAAACTATCACAACTTATAGTAGTGAGGCTTGATGAACCCTTAGTTTAGGGATGATATCTCCTAGCTGCTAGAGAGGGTTTATTTGTACTGTATAAGATCTGTAGGTACTGATGCTAAGCTTTATATATTTTTATACACATGATGTTGGAGAAGTCTCTCTAGGCCTTATTGTAATGCTAGGCTGGATCAGCTTTTTTGTATAAATAAACAATGTATATGTCATACTTTAGATCTTATTAGTCAATTTAACAACATATGGACTATATAGTACAAGTTGATCTTGCTTTAAATATATTTTCTTTTTAAATATTATTGTGCTGTAGTTATGGACTATTGATTGTGATTGTTAATTTCTTCATTTTAAAAATACTAAACCTCAATTATTGGATTTCTTTACTTCATCAACCCCATAATGGTAGGTTTTTAACTGGTTTTATGGTGTGAAATTTAGAATGTAAAGTCACATTTGATAACCCACTTTGAATATGTTCTTGGTTTCCTTGTAACCAATATTTAAATCATGACTATTTCTTTTTTAAATGAGTTTGAATGACTAGTTCACACTTGCAATAAATTATGGTTAGCATGAACTTTTTAAATAAAAAAATTGGTCTAAGGAATGGATAATCCACATTTTCAAGCCAATTATTATTTTTTCTACCCTATTCTGTTTGCCCCATCAGGAATCGAATTCGGATTGGCTCCAATGATGACACATATGACTCCAACTCTTGCCAACTGAGCTAACCCCTGATGGATGGTTAGCATGAACCTCAATAATCACTGGTACAGATAATGTTCTTTGAGAGTTTACTTTTGACTCTTGATCCGTTGAAAATACTAAGTTAGAATTCCCAGTTTGCGCTCGTGTGTCAAGCTTTTACTGGTGAAATCATTGAAATTGGCACATTAAAATATGAGTTTGAAAATGTTTATTTAGAAACCCTAGAAGCTTATTGGATTATGAACTCAGAGACCAAATCACATACTTTAATAAGAAGATTCTACTTCAAAAAAAGATTCCTAGAAATCCTATAACATAAGTTTGTAATATGGATTCTGTCTTGAGATGGAATATATTGCAAGATCCTTGCCATTTTAATTATATAATGGTGATGATCTAAAGTGTATGTCCAGCAAAGTTTATTGTGTAATATATTTTATATTATTGCTTGGTTTTAATAAGTATGATTTGTGATTGGAAGATGTATAGAAGATCTTGTATTCCAATAAAAGAGTTATTTGTAAGCAATAGAGTATCATCTTTTAGGAGGGACAATAAAAATATGGAGATTTGAAGAATCACTAGGTACTCAAAATCTAATTTATTGAGCTGTTCTATATATGACTTTTGGTCTTTTTCTATAAGGCTGTTTGTTGTGTGCAATATTTGAGAGTAGTAGATAGATACAGCTATTTGTAAATCCAAACCATATGATTGTTAAATATGAAAAACAAGTTGTGACTATTGTCATTGCACCGGTTGTCTTGCTTAATAATTTTATGAACAATTTGTAGGTTTTTAGTGTAAGTTTTAACTTGTGAGTCATGATATTATTATTTTTGACATCGATTTTTTTGATGGATCATGAAAATTATATATAGTTAGATGACAAATCTTGTATCAAATTAAGGGATTGTGTTGCTTGGGATTGATCTAGCTTTTAGCCTCAGTAAGCTGATATAATAACACTACTTTTAATTTTATAATGGCTATATTCATAACATATATCTACCACTTTAAAGTATATCAAAAGTAGATATCTGAGAACATGCTAACCATTGCTCTAAAGTACACTTCAATGCACTTGTCATCTATGAATGGCAATTTACCAAAATGACAAGTTCATTCCCATTAATAAACAGTATTTTTAACTATACTTGTAGTTGTAAAATTAGTTAATGTAGCACTAAAGCAGATACTATCTTATGAATATATTTGCCATAAAATTCAACATATAGTTGACAATCTTTAGAACCAATAATATGACTTTGTGGGTGACATTGGCCTTATGAAGTAATAACATTATATTTCAATTTATGATTAATATTTTCTAGTAATTAACAAGTCTGCACGCTTTAAAAAAAAGTAATCACATTGAATATAATAAGGTTTCTAAGCTTTATTTAAAAGCTCCAATGGACATGCATGTCTTACAAAATTATGATCATAATTAAATAAATAATAATGGAAGTTTCCTAGAGGCTTTATTACACAAATAAACACATTACTATGTTTGAGTTGGATGACTTAACAACCATAATTGGGTTTGCAACCATAAACACTTGATGGTCCTCTAAATTACAAGTAGGAAGTAGAATAATAACAATGTTTACTAATAAGGGCACACTAAAGCAAATATTATAAGTAATTAATAGCCTACCTAGGAAGCTTCCTTAATTGTAAAGGTACCTAACTTGGTTCTCCAATCACTTTGTCAAGCAAATGAATACTTAATCTATTTGGTTTACTTACCAAGTGATACTTTGACTGAGTTGCTGACGCTCAAAGCCGAGTCATGAATGTACAATTTTAGCTTTCATAAAATATGGACAATTTTAGCTTATAATTGAATAGGCAGCAGCCGCATATCATGACTGTTACTTTCGGTTATTCATACTTCTATTGTTCGAACACATTTATAGGATGCTGACAGGCTTGTACATGCTAATATAATATGTACAATTGCGCTTTGAATATGTTCAAATGAGATAGTAAAAGTTATGTAAACAATGAGATCATCCATGAGATAATCAGCATGTGAACAAAGCTTAGATAAACTTGACACTAGGGTACGGCCTCTTAGAGTATTAATGAAAATTGCCATTACCTGATGTCCCCTATTTGACCACTAATATTATAACCTTGTTTGGTACTTGTATGTCTCTTGCGCAAATAATTGGATCACATAATAAGTCAGCATAAGTTATGACTCGATCACACAATGCTTACGAAAATTACCTCGGGAAGAAACAGAATTATGAGCTTTTAGTATATTTGTATTTGAAAAAACAAAAATTGTCAAATACCCTGTCCTTGATTTTTCCCAGGAACAAATCTCCAAAGATCAACTGCGATATCTACATCTTTTTTCTTATGGAACTTGTACATCTGAGGTACATCATATCGGAGCTGAAAATATAAAAGTTAAATATGAAAAAAGTCAGATGCGTTTATATAATAAGACTGCAGAACACAACTATACTCTAAGACTTCAAATATAAGAAAATGGAAAATAAATACGACCTCACATATAACTTCAGCGCTGGAAGCATTGTAATCCCTCAAGGCTGCTCGTTTTATATGCTGGAAGCCATAGTATAGTTAGTTGTCATTAGAGATGTGATATGAATCACTGGAAGAATTGTTGGTCAGACAGACATAACTGACTTTTCATTTTCCATTAAGAATAGCTGGAAGAATTGTTATTATGGATTTGAGTATAAGCATTTGCGAGAAAGAAATGTCAAGAGTGAACAAAACTGACTAACACTAGCCAAAGCCCACAAAAGGTGCTGATTGAGCTACTCGATCATTGCGTTTTGATCAAAAAAATCATACCTCTCTCGTGGTAGTTTTGTGCAATGAGTATACTGCTCCGGAGGCAATCTGCCATAAAATATGATGAATGAAAATAATTGAATTCAGTAAAAAATGAGAATTTGCAAGCGTGGATAGAAAGATAGCAATTCATATCATATGGCACTTCACCTTCAAAGCTCTTTGTAGGAAATCCATATCAGCTCCTTTTTTCCGGGTTCCAAATGGCGGATTCATAACAACAGTGTCAATAGCTTGACCTACACAGAAATAAATAATATGATATGATGGCATGAAAAAATTAATTTTAAATAGTGGTTGGTTTCCTTAAGAAAATTTGGTAAATTACACCCTAAAAAGTGAAACGAGTACGTAACTGTTCTGTAGATTTCCTACCAAATAGTCCACTTTTTGGTATTCGATCGAAATATTCAGAATCCGGGAGAAGGGTAAACAAACGTTATACTACCAAACAAACAGTACGTCAGTGTTACACATGTGGGTTATTATTGGGTCTGATATACAATACACACTTCAACAATTTATTGAAAAGAAAGCTGCCATTATCTTCAAACTAAGACCTAAAATTGTAGATATTGCATCCATTAATCTTCATTGGCCATATGCAAACAAAGTGATGGCGAATCTAAACTCAAAAATGATAAAGTTTTACTTTTAAGGCTCGAGACTTGGATTGGACTAAGAACTTGCAGGAAAGACAATAAAATTACCTCTCCATTGGAATGTTCCTATGTCACACTGTACAAAGTCCATATTCACCTGGAAAACATCATAACAAGAACTCAAACAACGCACATAAAGCTAGTAATAGCTATGATTCGATAAAAACATATGGGAAATATGTATATATATAATGTATGTCTGAAAACCTCAAGATCTTCTGCATTAGCTGATGCTGCTTCAAGAGAATCCGCATCAACATCAATTCCAATAACATATCTGATATTAAAATAATTTATTTTACATTTAGCATTGAGAACCAGAGGAAAGAAATATATTGTGATGCAAAAACTGATAAATCCATCAAGAAGTTTGATGATTAACACCTATCCACTTATTGTTATCGTTTCGGTACATTAAATATTACTACTAACGCAGTTGTAAATTGTAAAGGCAGAAATGCACCTACACCATAACTCACAAAAAGAAATCAATATAGAACAAGAAGACTCAGTCGCTATCCACATACTTATCTACCAAAAATACAAACTTCAGTATTGTATCAAAAAAGTTTCCAGTAGGCAAAAACAATAACACAAGAAAACATCAAACAATAGAAGGAAATCCAAAAAAGTGATCTTACTCAGCGTCTAGCAAGGCAGCCGCAATCCCCAAAGTACCACATCCGCATCCGAAATCAGCAACCACTTTATTACTCACGTCCCCAAATGAGAAGTCTGCCTGCTCAAACTCTCAACCATCAACTTAATCACCAAAAGAAGAAGCACAAGTCATAAAAAAGGTTATTAACATATAGCACTATGGCGAAAATAAGAGATACCGTGTACAACATCCTGGAAGCAATGTGAGGCCCAGTTGGGTACTGCTCAAGTTCCACCTACAACAATCAAGCACATTCAAAAATTGATAAATAGAAATATTCTGCTTTTTGCTTGGCACACTTGAAAATTGAACCTTTATCAAACGAAACAGGAATCCAAATGAGAAAGACTCAGTTGACTGTCGAGCGAGATAAAATCAAAAAGGGCTCACCTTTGGATTGTCGAACTGCTGAAGATCCCCAAGAAGACCCTCCAGTTGCTTGAGCTTCATCTTTCGATTACGATAAACCCAAAAAGTCGGTTAGAGAAAAAGCGATGGAAATTGGGTTTTCAGTTCACTTCCAAAACCCTAATTTCCATGTTTTTAGAACGCGTGTGTTTCTCTGTAGTTCCATTTTCGAATTAATTGTAGATTTTATTTATTCAATATTATTTTTGTTTTATTAGTATTTTGTACTTGTGATTTATCATAATCTTGGTTTTATGTGAGACAATTGTTTTGTTAGTATTTTTGTACACAGCGAAAAGATCAAGAACAACACTTGTGTTTTTATTAGACACTCATACGCAATATCAATTATTAATTGTTAATAATTTAGTGGACGAGATCAAAACTTAAAATAACCATCAGATCCGATCGCATTGTGTTTTTTGCAAATCAACCGTCCTATTTTATTAAAAATTAATTTAATCTCGATCGTCTGATTAATCAAAACAATAGTTAAAATTTATTTCTTATATCATTATCTCTTTATTAGTTCTAAAGCAATGCAAGTAGGAATGTTTAGCTATTATTGTGCAACAATTTATGGTAAGGATTTTCTCCATTGTCTAGTAATTGTTAATGTATTCAAGTTACTCCAATTAAATCAATTTATACATAGTTACGATAAAAAAAGACTAAAATGACGTTATTTTACACTATTAAAAATTAAAATTATATCATACTCTCTCCGTCTCATTATGTTTGTCCACTTTGAATATTATTTACCTCACAAATAATCCAAATAGTAGATAATCTTTTTGGGACGGAGGGAGTACTACCTCGATGCAAATAGACGGGATCCAAATACCTGAACAAATCAACAAGATGCTTTGAATGTGGAAAAGTTGTGTATGTAGTAGCCATCAGTTAAGACTTTCACACAAACATTGAAAAGACTTGCATTTTACAAGACTAGGGTCAGATTGTGTTGATTTCAAAACGGAAGTTTGGGGTCAGAAAAGGCAGGAATCTTGCCATTAAGAACTAGGGATGCACAAAAATGGTCCGGACCGGGAACCCGGACCGGACCGGATTTTCTCGGGTCGGGCCAAGACCAGACCGGAATATTTCGGGTCGGGTCGGTCTTCGGGTCATGAATTTTAGAAATTTCCGGGTCACGACCCGGACCGGGACCGGATTTTTATTTAAAATTACTCTAAAATGATCCGGGTCGACCCGGACCGGACCGGGACCGGACCGGAATTTCTCGGATCGGATCGGTCCTCGGGTCACCCTTTGAATAAAATCCGGGTCGGGTCGGTCCGGGTCGACCCGGATGTGCATCCCTATTAAGAACGGGATCCAAATTGGTTCACACATGGTCAGTCAGTCAACCACTGAATAGGTCATAAGTATGTAGTACAAATCTGGAATATAAAATGTACCAAAGACTTAGATCTCGCAAGCAAATGCGTTAACTTGACTTTGACCAGCGAATTACTTATTATCCAAATTGCATTTTAATTTATTGTTAGGAATTATTTTTCAATTCTCAGTTTAAATAAGCATTTTATTTTTGATATTAATGCACTCTTTGAATTTATAATCATATTAAATTGTAGACTACAAATATATCATCCGACTGTTCCGTCGTTAATTTTTATTCATATTCTTGTTTGTAATTTCTTACATTGAACTATAAGAATGAATATAATGTTAAAGTATAACTATTGGATTTGAACATTTTTTTTATTTTTTAATCTCATTCGTTGGATTATCATAAATTAAAGATTAAAATCATAATTTACGGTCAAAAAACCAAATCTAACTTAGTCCATGTGTAGAAGGGGTGATGGCCTGGACGCAAATTGATTAGAATAGATATCATCTATACCTAATTATACAATCAAAATTTATTAAAATAAAGTCGTCACAAATATCCTCTTCATCATTCAAAACGAATGAGCATCTACAAAACGAACAACCAAACAAACCTCGCCTCCTATAAATATCTTCTTATCGCACATCTCATTTTTCACAACACATCCGCATTCTCACCAACCAATCAAATCTCTCTATTTCAAAATCAATGGCTCCCATCGCAGTTGGTTCATCCATCCCTGAAGGCACCCTCGCCTACTTCGACGCTGACGATCAGCTTCAGCAGATCAACATCCATTCCCTCGCTTCCGGTAAGAAGATCGTCCTCTTCGGCGTCCCCGGCGCCTTCACTCCCACTTGCAGGTATACTAAATCCCTCCACATTTTGACCTAATTATTTATTGAATTTTTCATTGATTGATTTTGTGTTGATTAATTGATTGCAGTTTGAAGCACGTCCCCGGATTCATCGAGAGGGCTGAGGAGTTCAAATCCAAGGGCGTAGATGAGCTTATCTGCATCAGTGGTATACATTTTGAATTTTTAACTTGACTTTTGTTGACTTGGAGAAAATGTTATTGATTTGGATTTTGAATGTAGTGAATGATCCGTTTGTGATGAAGGCGTTGGCGAATACATTTCCTTGAGAACAAGAGTGTGAAGTTCTTGGCTGATGGATCGGCCGCGTATACTCATGCACTTGGTTTGGAATTGGACCTTGGTGATAAGGGACTAGGTACTCGTTCGAGGAGGTTTGCGCTATTGATTGATAATCTTGTTGTGAAGGTTGCGAATCTTGAGGCTGGTGGAGAGTTCACTGTGTCCAGTGCTGAGGACATTCTTAAAGCACTTTAAGTTGTTTCTAGTTTGACTGAGCACTTGTTTAGGTCTCTGTCTGCATCTGTTTTGCTTACTGAGATTATGTCATTCTGCTTATTTTGAGTTTGCACTTTTTATTATAAATAAAAGTTGTTATTGTTGTCTGTCATTGCATTTGTTTTTTAGGTGAAGGAGAAGCTCTGTCCTTTGCACATTTTGATCAATTCATAATAACAAAAATCAATACCTTCGATGTAACGCAGCTATTTGTTGCGAGTATTGAAACCACGTCGTTTTGATTATTTTACTATATCCCTAACTATGTAATTTTAAATGCATGTAAATTGCTATTGCAACATTGGATCTCATTCCGCATCACAGAATCATTACCTAAAAAACAAATAAAATACACAATACAACTAAAGTCAGCAGGTGTCCGTCGAGAATAGAAGATTTCAGGCACAGATAAAATATAACAAAAAGCACGCGCACTTCCACGCGCATCACTTTCTTAACAAAACCACCCAAACGACGATCCGTCTTACACATTTTCACTTACCTGATTTATTCAACAAACACTCACATCTTCATTCCTTCGTAAAATCGACGACTCCTTGACTTCGATCCAACCGATCAATCGATCCATCAATGGCTTCCGACTCTTCCGTGTTCTCGCATGTTGTCCAGGCTCCTGAAGATCCCATTTTGGGGGTATTAACTTACTACTATAAGTGAAATGAGTATTGTTTTTGTATGTATGTTACTTGAAGTGTTTGTTTAATCGGAATTATGGTTGGCGTCAGGTCACTGTTGCTTACAACAAGGATACGAGTCCTTTGAAGTTGAATTTGGGTGTTGGTGCTTACCGAACTGAGGTCAGTCATTTAGTCTTATTCTGTTTAAATTTATACACTTTTTGTGTCATCATCCATTTGATTCATTCATTTGTTTCATGATTTGTATGTATTGGTTAATTGTGAGTAATTGTTTCTGTTTGTATAGGAAGGGAAGCCGCTTGTTCTCAATGTGGTCAGGCGTGCGGAGAAGCTTCTAGTTAACGATGAGTATGAGTAGCTAAATTGAGGATTTTGTTTTTTTAATTTTTGTTGGTTTTATTGAAGTTGCGTGTGACGCAGGTCGAGGATAAAGGAGTATCTTCCGATTACTGGTTTGGCGGATTTTAACAAGCTGAGTGCAAAGCTCATTTTCGGGTCTGATAGGTATGGTTCTCTTTTATACATTGAAGGGAAATATATATTTTTCAATTTAAACTAACATTTTCCACTTGTGCTGTAATTTTCAGTCCTGCGATTCAAGAAAACAGGGTTGCCACCGCACAAGGTTTGTCTGGAACCGGTTCACTGAGAATAGGAGCTGAGTTTCTTGTGAAACATCACAATGAAGTAGGTTTTATTATGGCTTTATCTTCATTTACCATCATCGCTTTTGGTTGTGGCGCAGCTGTGTATGGAATGACTGACTAACATATACTTTTTGGTTACTAGCATACAATATACATTCCTCAACCAACCTGGGGAAATCATGTCAAGATCTTTAATCTGGCTGGCTTATCTGTCAAAACCTACAAATACTATGACCCTGCCACTCGTGGTCTTAACTTTCAAGGTGTTAGCTTCACTTCCTTGATTATATTTTACCCGAATATCAGCCTGTCACTGCAACGCCACAGTTTATCATTCTCTGTTCCATTTCTGTAACTTTTCTGGTGTTATTGTAAGTTTAATAGTATATGCACTTGGTAGCTCAGTTGCCAATGCTAAGCTTGTATCAATAATGATTTTCTGTTGCCTATGAAGGTATGCTTGAGGATCTTGGTAGTGCGCCACCAGGAGCAATTGTGCTACTTCATGCTTGTGCTCACAATCCAACCGGTGTTGACCCTACTATGGAGCAGTGGGAAGAAATCAGGAGCTTAATTAGATCAAAAAAATTGCTACCATTTTTTGACAGTGCCTACCAGGTAAAAAGTGATCAAACACCTAATTTACTTGGCATTTAAATTTAAACCATTCCTGTTTCTGTGAAGTGAAACCTAAACATAATGCTCAAATAGAAGCTTAATAGTACTGGCACAATTTTGCAGGGTTTTGCTAGTGGAAGTCTGGATGCAGATGCTCAGTCTGTGCGTCTTTTTGTTGCTGATGGTGGCGAATGTCTTGCTGCCCAAAGTTACGCAAAGAACATGGGACTATATGGTGAACGTGTTGGTGCACTCAGCATTGTAAGAAAACTTGCAATATAATGCCTTTATCAGTTATCACTAATGTGTTTCTTTATTCTAACCAATAACCATGATGGCTTCACATCTTATAATGTTTTATTGTCGACTTATACCGAATTATATTTAGGTATGCAAGACTGAAGACATTGCAAAGAAAGTAGAAAGCCAGTTGAAACTTGTGATCAGGCCCATGTACTCCAGTCCACCCATTCACGGAGCGTCTATAGTGGCTACCATTCTCAAGGACAGGTATAGGTTTGATCTTGGGATTGAACTATTAAAAAGTAAAAACTTAGGTTTTGGCTGGTAAATATCAATAAGGAATATTGGAAGCATTTCACCTTTTGCGCAAAATTATAAAAAATCACACTGAAACCAGTAACAAGCAGAAATAAAATCGTAGACATCAAGAAAGAGCTAGTTGGCTACAACATGTATTATGTTTCGTGTCATTGTTTGATTCGAGTATATTCGCGTATGCTTGCAGGGAGATGTATTATGAATGGACTGCTGAACTTAAAGAAATGGCTGATAGAATCATTAGCATGCGCCACCAATTATTTGATGCCTTAACTGCTAAAGGTAACCAGATGGTGATCACAGAGTTTATTCATATATATGATGCTTGTTTGATATATAGGGTAGTGGTTGCTCCTTGATCAAACTAGTGATTGCTAAGCTTCTGATTAATTAATTTAATATAGAGTTGTGTCACTCAGTATAAACTCATATAGTCAGGTACTCAGGTCTTGTTGATATCCTATTCATGCAGGCACTCCGGGTGATTGGAGCCACATCATCAAACAGATCGGCATGTTTACTTTCACTGGTCTTTCTGCTGAGCAAGTGGCTTTTATGACCAAAGAATATCACATTTATATGACTTCTGATGGGTAAGAAATTTATCCTGTGTACACAACATCAATTTTAGCTTTAATCCTAAACTGTTGAGGTTTCCTTATAATGTTAGTCACTTGTAACTTTTCCTACTCATAGTTAAGAACACTATTATGACGTGAGATCTTGGAAGGACAATACTATGCTCATGACATTACGTATAGGTTGCTTCCCAAATATATATTTTCCTCTTATGATTTTCTTGAAAGAGAGACTTTTAGGTTTGTTAACATCAGATATCACCACCTTTTCTGCAACATGTGACATTGACTTAATATTCATAATGATAACCGTCATTAAAATGTTATGGATATTGCATCGATTTATTCCCTGCAGAAGGATTAGCATGGCAGGTCTCAGTGCTCAGAAGATTCCTCATCTGGTTGAGGCTATACATGCTGCTGTTACAAAGACATTGTAAACTACTTATGTCAACCAACGGGTTTGGTTGCATTCTCTTGAAGATCTTTGTTCTATCGTTATTGCACTTGTCACTGTAACATTTTTTTGACATAAGAATTTGTCATTCATGCGCTTGTTTTTGGTTATCTTTGCAAGGACCGAATAAGAGTTGTCTGCAGTCTGCATGGTTGATTGATCCCTGAATGATTAGTATTTTATTTTTAAAGTGAATGAAAAGAATGCCAATGGGCAGTGCATTTTTCATCCACTACATTTGGTTCATATGAATTTTATGATCAGCTTCTTGTTTGTTTGTTCTTTTGTGGAATTGAAATCCTGACAAGTCATTTTCTAGACCCATAAATTGGAATACATGTTAGCCTACCCTAACACATCCATTCATAGTTCATAACACCATGGCCCCATTGCATAAGATGTTCATTCTCAAATGCATTTCCCTCTGGTTCAGGACCATCCCTACGTTTCAAAGTCACTTTTTAGCTGTTCTTGTCCAATTAACGACCTATCACTATATCTCGTTTAAATTCATTGTACAATACAGGTTGAAATCTATGAGGACAATTAAATTTTCGTAGGACTATTGTACATTATCTCAATTGTTGAACTCGATTCATCTATCAGTTGAGATATTGATAACCTTCAATCACAATTGTACGTACAAATCCAACCGTCATGATAAACAAATCCGTTGGTAGGATTAAATTATTTTATCTTCCAAAAATATATCGTTCCTCCTCATATTAACCCTATCTGGTCATTAATAAAAATTTAAACTTCACATGCAAACATTACTTGTCGTTTTAGAGTAATGGTAATTTATTTATAGGCCACAATCCTTGATGATTTTACAAAATTTATGCCTCATTTGAACCTTTTCTTATAATAATCACATTTTCTAATTGACCAGACTTATATGCACCCTCTCATACTATTTAAGTTATTGATTGAAATGTATCACCTACAAAAAGATTTCATTTTCTATCAACTGATTTCCTATCCCCCACTTGAAACATTAGTCTTATTCAATCAGTATTGAAATAATTGGTTTCCTAGGCCATCAAAAATATCAACCATTTCTCATACAAATGACACTAATAACATAAAGTATGTATTTCAGAATCACTTGACTCCAAATGAGTTCCTCCAACATATACTCATTTATTACTATTGCACTTATGAAGGGTGGTGAGATTTGAAATTCTGAATGAGGTCATAACTCATAACTAGTAAATATACAAGACCATTCCATTGCCATTCAGATAAGGAAACATAGTTTAAAATCTAAGAATAAAATTGCACTGAAGAAAAGAAGCAGAGAGCCTAATTGAAGCAATAAATGCCACTTGACGCTTGTGCACTTACCATACCACTTTGCTTTATTACTCTTTTACAGTAGCCTGCAAGACTCATGTGAGTTGCATTCATCTTCTTTTATTATCATCCACTCCTCACTTTCATATCATCTTTGCATTTATGATGACTGAAAGCTGAAATCATTTCATAAAATATCATCATTTATTTTTGAAGGAAAATGTCGTAATCACCGATCATCGGTTTTATTGGAGTCAAATTGTATTCTCCGGTATGAAAAATTACAATCTTATGATCAAAGCAATTCTTTTGATCAACACATTTATAGATTAAGTCAAGCACTAGCTATATAAAGCTAATTGACAAATTTAACATGATGTAATGTTATGTCCTATTGAAGTGGGAAGTGTTGTTTTGGATTTATCTACCAAACATGTAACATTGATTCTGTTCTTTAGGATTTTCCATGTAGCTATTTTTGTCCCAACCCATAAATGAATTTCTCTTCTTGCTTGCTTGCTGTTGCAGTAACTTCAATCTTCATCAACCAATCAATCAAGCATCAACGGTTCAATACACTCATCTATGCTCACTATTGACTCTTCCTTCATCATCTTTAATTCATTTCTTTCATACAAAAACAAACACTTGCAAACAACATCCAACCCATCTCCAAAATCCTTCCACACTTGACACCCTTCTTCCCCTTATCCCCATATCTGACCTTGTGTCATGGATTTTCTTGAGTTTATCTCAAATGGGTTTTCTCATTTTTATTGTATCAGAAGGAAGTGAACAGGAATGAGTAATTCATGAGATCAGGTTTGGTTTCAGTCCATTGTTCTACAGTCATATTATGTCACTAAATTATGCTGTTTTTTGGCTGTTTGTGTTGTAGATCTGAGGCCAGCCCTGTTTATGTTTTCGCCATTTTGTGAGAATTTTGATGTTGTTAATAATGTTTGTGAAGCCGGCTGGTTATCTTAACTGGCTCCGGCACAAGTGTAGGCTGCTCGAGACTTTGAGTATTATATAAATTCTGTGTTTGATTTCTGCAAGTTTAGTTTTGGTGTATGAAATTGTGTACTTAGCACATTGTGTGAATTGAAGTTGATATGTGTAAGCAGAGAGACAGCATTTAGTTTATGCAGTTAATGTTTTGTCTGCAGAAAATGCCTCAAAAACCGTCGGTGTATCGATCATTTGTGACTTGCAGTGATCCGGAAGGTGTTGTGAATTGCGGGTCAGTAAGGAAAGAGAGGCGAAACATGCCTAAAAGCATGGACATGTCGTGTACAAGTAAAAGGTTGAAGGAGGAAGGAGTTGGGAATATGAGAAACTCTTCATCTCAGCTAGAGGAGATTGAAAAGGGAGCTCATAAACTGAACAAGATGATAGACTCATGGGCATCAGGAATGAGCATTGACGGACAACCGAAGGATATTGCTCAGGATTTGTTGCGAGGTGCTCTTGACTTGCAGGAGTCTTTAAACATGCTTAGTAAGTTGCAAGAAGCATCTTTGTATATGGCTAAGTTGAAGAGATTGGAGATGCATGATGAGAAAGCGCGAGTTTCTATAGATGAATCACTTAAGAATAAATGTATTGGCGAAGTTACGAATGTAGTTCGAGATGGTCCTGCGAAGCAGAATATGTTGCGAGTAAGTTATGGGGAATCTGGTTGGGACAGAAGAGGGATTTCTTGTGGTTCAGAAGGTCATTCGATTAGTTCAGGTCAGTCTTCGGTTAATTTTTCGAAGAAAGCGTGTTCAACTGATCACTCATCAGTTTCATCAGACACTTCAGATATGAAGTGTAAAAGGCCAAATCTCATAGCTAAGCTTATGGGTCTGGATGATAGAAAGACATCAAATGACGTTCAGAACGGAAAAGAGTTCCTTCGTTCGAGACCGATGCTACCAAGTTAAAACAGACTCAGGTTTCGACTCAGATGAGATATCAAGAAAAAAAGACTTTGGAGAGTTGTTAGCAGCAACAGAATCAAAAGCAGATGTAGAAAGCAAATTTGTCAATAGGCTTATACCTGTGCTTGATCTCCTTCCAAGGACAACTCCCAAGAACCAAAATGAAGCTGATAAATTCCCACCTATTGTTTCATGAAACCTATGCACACTCCATACAAAGAGCCGGAAAGACGCCAAGAGCATTGTTTCGATGCGTCTGAAATAGTAAAGGAACTGAAAGCCAAGCACTGGTTTTCACATATGCATGCCCAAGTTTCTGAAAGTGCGTCAGTGATGAAGAATGAGAAAGACATCACGCGCAAGCCCCGGATACTGACACCTGAAACGAGCAAGCATCATATATCAGCAGTTGCCAAACAACAAAGCTGTAAGATGAAAATAAAGGAAAAGGCTGTTGTCAGCATGGAACAGACTTCTCGAGCTAATAAAATTCCTAAGATCGTTAAAAGTCCAGATGTAAGTGATAATGTAAAAAAGGTTGCCAAGAATGCGCGAGGTACGAAGCTATTGGTATCTAAAGAGACACTGGTTGATCTGCCAAAGGCAAATAATCAAGACAAGAAGTTAAGGATCATGAAGCCTCAAAGTTCAATTCCAAGAAAACTTCCACAGACTACAAATTCAAAATATGCAAATGAAACCTCTAGAGATCATTCAGTTCGCATGAAAACGACTAAGAAAAGGAATGGAAAGCTAGTAACACTGCCTCTCCCGGTATGCAAACTTGTATCCTTGTTATTTTTCTTATTTTTTGCGAAACAAATAAGCTATGAAAATACCTGTTTTATTCGAGAAAGTTGCAATACAGGAGCCACAAGTGTGACACATTTTACAACGCCGTAACTCGTTCTTGCAGGGTGATGCATTAAGACATGAGACTGACGCTGCGGCTGTGGATCTTCCACGCCAAGGTTTGAAGGGTGATACAACTTGAAACAGCTACTGAAGGTAAGCGGAGAATGTTAACTGTAAATCAATCAATGAAAATAAGGTTTTTGATAATTCTTTGAAAATATTTGACAGCAGAAAAGTGGAAAGATGTTGAGATTATGCATGAAACTAGCATCCAAGACAAAGCAATAAATATTACGAGGATGTCAACTGCGAAAAGGTTAAATCAAATACCTCATGGTTGAAATCAAGATCCTGCCAGCAAGATCTGCTCCTGAGCTCACCGTCATTAACTGCATTCATCGAAGTGCTTTTCAATCTTGATCCAAGTTCGACGACAAGTGCAGCTGTTAAACCATCAATATACATGGATGCTGATGCATCACTCTTCATAAGCTATGCAAAAGAAGTTCTCGAACGAAGATGTAAACAATTAACATATAGCACAACTTCCATACGCATCCCTGTTACTATGAACCATCTGCTCGAAGAAGTTTGCGACGCATTTGAAGCCATTGACAGCTACAAGGACGGAAGACCTGCAGTTGACATTTTTGATATGCTAGAAAAAGACATGAAGTGTAAGGAAGTTGTTAGCTCAGTATGGGACATGGGATGGAAGAATGAATGTTCATCAGCAGAAACTGAGCAGATTGTGGCCAATCTAGAGAAACTAATTCTAAAGGACTTCATTGATGAAATATTTGTAAATTAGAAAGCTTAACAGTTTTCTAAAGTAGGGAACCGGATAATCTTTGATTTAATTTGTAGAGTTACGAGTTGGGATCTAGGGAGACATGCATATTTTGCGAGACGTAAAGACGTTTGGATTTGCAAAAAATACGGACGGTAATTGACCTAAAAACTTTCTCTTAGAGTTATAATGACAAAAGAAACCCTTGAAATTTGCATATGTGAAATAAAACCTTCATGTGGTTGACCGAGTCGTTGACGAGGAGAGTCGAAGAAGAACGCAACGGTGCAAATATTTCCAATTTCAAAATCTGATCAAACGGTCAATTTCCATACACCGAACCCTATAAATATACATCAACTTCCGCCTCTTTAAGCCCTAATTTGAATCCTATAGGATGCGAAGGATTGCGATCTAGGGTTCCGAATTAGGGCTCCTTTGATTTCAGGTTGGTCGTAATTGGTTTGATGTTAGTTATGCACTGCTTCGATTCTTGAATCTTGTTAGTATATGATATGTGTTGTATGGCTCTCGTCATATCTTTCGGTTACTGTTGATTGGACAATCTTTTTGGTGTTTGGTTCTACGCAATGCGTTTTTTGTATCGTGCCGTGGTGGGGTTTCAAAATGTATAAATATGCTTAATTGGGGATATCATCTATGATTGAGAGGAATGTGAGACTTGTTTAGTTTGGCAGGCATAAGGGTGGTTCCAAGATCCTGCCAAATTGAATAGGTCTTCATTTGATCTGTGAATTGATGAAAGTGTGGGGATGTATGGTTGGTTTGAGAGATGAGTGAGGAATTAGTTTCATTTGGCAGGGGAATTTGGGTGGTTCCAAGATCCTGCCAAATTGAAAATGTAAGTGTTCTGATTCGAAAGTATAAAATGTGTTTACTATGATTTGAATGAGGAACTGCTTTAAAATGTGTGTAAGGGGACAGACTGATATGAATGGGAAACTTGTTTCATTTGGTAGGGGAATTTGGGTGGTTCCAAGATCCTGCCAAATTGAAAATGTAAGTCTTGTGATTCGGAAGTATAAAATGTGTTTACTATGATTTGAATGAGGAACTGCTTTCATTTGGTAGAGGGCATTTGGGTGTTTCCAGTGCTTTTGCCAAATTGAAAGGGTCTTTATTTGATTGTGCATCGATAAATGATCAGTGTTGGCATTCAGAAGTATAAAATGTGTTTAAGGGGACAGAGTGATATGAATGGGAAATTTGTTTCATTTGGTAGGGGCATTTGGGTGGTTCCAATGCTTCTGCCAAATTGAAAGGGTCTTTATTTGATTTTGAATCAATGACTGATTAGTGTTGGGATTCGGAAGTGTAAAATGTGTTTAATGGGACTTGTTTTGTTTGGCATGCATTTGGGTGGTTCCAAGATCCTGCCAAATTGAATGGGTCTTCATTTGATCTGTGAATTGATGAAAGTGTAAAATGTGTTTAATGGGACTTGTTTAGTTTGGCAGGCATTTGGGTGGTTCTAAGATCTTTCCAAATTGAATGGGTCTTCATTTGATCTGTGAATTGATGAAAGTGTGAATATATGTATAAGTGGGATGTATGGTTGGTTTGAGAGATGAACGAGGAATTCGTTTCATTTGGCTGGGGAATTTAGGTGGTTCCAAGATCCTACCAAATTGAAATTGTTCCTATGCTCTGAATTGATGAGCAATAAGTGTTGTGATTCGCGAGTATAAAATGTATTTACTATGATTTGAGAAGGAATTAGTTTCATTTATAGCGGCATTTGGGTGGTTTCGGTGCTTCTGCCAAACTAAAAAGGTCTTTATTATTTATTTGTGAAACAATGACTGACAAGGGTTGAATGAGGAACCGATTTCATTTGGTAGGGGCATTTGGGTGGTTTCAGCGCTTCTGCCAAATTGATAGTCTTTATTTGATTGTGCATTGATGAATGATCAGTGTTGGCATTCAGAAGTGTAAAATGTGGAAATGTTAAATGGTTCACTGGGGACATTTACTATGATTTGAATGAGGAATTGCTTTCATTTGGTAGGGGCATTTGGGTGGTTCCAGTGCTTCTGTCAAATTGAAAGGGTCTTTATTTGATTGTGAATCAATGAATGATCAGTGTTGGCATTCAGAAGTGTAAAATGTGTGTATTGGGATAGACTATGATTCGAAAGATGAAAGAGGAATTTGTTCCATTTGGTAGAGGCATTTGGGTGGTTCCAGTGCTTCTCCCATTCTGAATCTTGTTTCCATTCTGTTCCTATGTTACACATTCTCATTCTGTGTTTTCAAATTTTAAAAGCCGTTGGTGTTCAGAGTATCAGTTTTTAGCTTTTGGTATTTTGCTGAATTGGTGGAGCAGTGCCCCTTTTGGCTTTTACGTAGCGATATGATTGCCTATTGTGATGATTTGAAAATGTTACTAAGTTATGGTAGAAGTTGGTGATAATTCTAATGATAATTATTTGAAGGGCTTGTGATGTAAGTTCACAGTTGATGGTTGAGCAAATGAGTGTTTAAAGAATTGCACGGTATGTTTGGTTTGAGTTACCTGCGTTTGAATTGGCACCATTTCTATATTAGGAAAATTGAAAGAACGGAACTTTTCAATTGAAACTGTGAAATACATGGCCGGTATTTGTCTATATGTACTACCTTTTACCCGGTGCTTTCAGTCAGCTGAAACTAGAGGATTTTATGGTAGATTGTTACTGTGGGAAATTATTTCATAAGTTTATCAGTGTAATAATTTCAACTGGAGTGGATTGCTCCATGGTGAAGCTGGAATATTTTTCTCAGTTTCTTTACATTTTATCTGCTTTTACCAGCAGAAATGGTATCATATTGCAATGATTTGATCATGTTACAACTGATGGTATAAGTTGGTGATAATTTTCAAGAGAATTATTTGAGGGCGCACAAGAGGTTGCACAATTACACAGTATGTTTTGTTAAGTTACCTTGGTTTGAATTAGTGCTTAACTTTTGCATCGAAAATGTGAAGTGTATAGCTGGTTGTTGTATATATATATACTACCTTTCCTATTTAGTCAGCTAAAACTAGATGATTTTATGGTATTGTTATTGTGGAAAATTATTTTCATATGTTTAGCAGTGTAGTAATTTTCAACTGGGGTGGATTACTCCATGTTTTTGCAGTTAATGCCTTCACGGGGAATCTGTAAGTATGGCTTGTTCAAATTTCATCAGAAAAGGAAAAAATTCATTTCAGTTCCCTTCTTGACTGTCTTACTTGCAAGCCTTTGCTTAATGAACAAGAAACTTGCCTTATACACTTGTTTGCTACTTTGCTTAATGTTTTTCACTTGAAGCCGTACAAATGTGTGATTTGAGCGATGAATATGGAATGAGTTCATTTGGTAGGGGCATTTGGGTGGTTCCAGTGCTCCTGTCATTCTGAATTTTGTTTCCATTGATCTGTTCCATGTTATAAATTCTCGTTTGACAGAATGCCGGGGTTCCTTCATAGTTTAGTTACTATTTCTGGACGTGATCCTCAAGCTAATCTTTCGGATTTCATGGACTTACTGCTCTATTTTGGATTTGAAACTGGGACTTGTAAGTGAAAAATGTGTTATACAAGGGATGTGGTCTTTCTTGTGAGAGTGATATGGAATTCTGATTCATTTTGAATGCACTTGGCTGGTTTTAACTGAAAATGTAAACTTTGTAGATACGATCCCCTTTTCAACAGGAGTGGAATGCTCCGCGACAGTCGCAGTTATTTCCGTCCCATTTTTATGAAAATGATAAATATGAATATGCTAATGGTCTCACCAATATTCTTGTCTTGAGAGACTCTTTCTTATTCCCTTTCATACTTCCCATGTGGTGGAGATTTTGCTATGTAGTATGTAATGGTTTCGGTTTCGGTTTCGGTTTCGATTGAAAGTCTTGTAATAGATTGATCATGTAATGGTATAATTTTCATGTGAACTGAAATGCTCGAGTTGAGCTTGTAGTGTACCCATTGTAATCAAAAAAATGTTTGCTGAATGTAACTTGAAAAATTCCAAGGGGAATGGTTATAGGTATCTCTCTTTTATAGTTGCGTAAGTATCAGTGCCTCTCTCGGTGGAAGATGGTGGTGGGTATTGGAAGTCTAACCAGTGTACATATGTTTAGCTGCACATATGGTTGCAACTCTTACACCCAACGTGATTTGATGGAATGCATGTGGTTAAGGCTATGATGTGGTGCAACAAATGGAGAAGGTTGGATCCGGCAGGAGGAGCCATAAATAGTGACATCCCTGATATGCTGATGTGCAAATAATAGGACATTTGTAGCATTTTTTCCGGCAATGAGTTACCAAAGGTGACTGTCATTCCGGGCTAGGGATGTGCAAACGGTAAATTACCATTTTACCGAATCCAAAATTCTTATTCCGTTTACCGTTTCCGTTTTTATCGAAATTCCGTTTTTATTGAAAATTTACTGAAATATATATAAATAATTATTTTTAAAATTATTTCATATTTTTTAAAAGTAAAAAACCTCCAAATCCAACCGC
This sequence comes from Sedum album, assembly GCA_006409495.1. Taxonomy (NCBI): domain Eukaryota; kingdom Viridiplantae; phylum Streptophyta; class Magnoliopsida; order Saxifragales; family Crassulaceae; genus Sedum; species Sedum album. The sequence goes on from QZGG01001796.1 coordinate 38,780, forward strand.
CCCGTGTTTTTCGCAAATCCAACTGCCAACTTTAATAAAAACTAACTTTAATCTCAATCGTCAGATTAATCAAAACAACGGTTGAGATTTCGTCCTTCCGACTCACAAATACATAATGTCTTCCTAGAACCTAACCCTATATGTTTAATGGGGAAGTTCAAGAAGGACGAATAATTTTTTGTAAGACGGTGAGACACAATCTTGATCATTGATTATTAATAATCCAACGGATGAGATTTAAACGCTGAATGCAACCACCCGTGTTTTTTGCAAATCCAACCGCCCAATTAATTATAAATCAACTTAAATCTCAGCCGTCAGATTAATCAAATCAACAATTGAAATTTTGTCCTTCCATGTCACAAATATTTATTGTCCTTTCAAAACTTAACCTTATGTTTAATTAATATAATATATATTCAGAAAATTCGGTAAAACAGTAAATTACCGAAATGAAAAATCTCTTCCATTTACTAATTTTTTTACCGATTTGTCGTCGATAAATTTACCTTTTTACCGAATTTTTAAAAAAACAGTAAAATATTCAGTAAATCGATAATTTACCGAACTTTGCTCTGCCCTACCAGGGACCATAAATCATTTACCAGGAAATAAAACCCTCATGTATAATTTGATGAATAAGATATCACATTACATTTGGTTTGGAGACTTCTGCGCGAATAACTCACATGTGATCAAGTCTACCATTGTAGAAGCTGAACTTCCAGCCCCCAAAACTGGGACAATATTGAAGGCAACTTCAGTCCTTTTAAATTTAATCCTCTGGGTAGCTTGACCAAATTCCGCAAGAGCAAGGTCGAAAATGTGAGAGAGTTTCCCTATCTGAACACGAGTACTATTTGGGACATACAGTCTCAGGGTCTACACAAAATATTGCTCTTGTCAGGACTCAAGTCTATTTAAGTATAGAACAAGCATAAGTGTATTTCATACGAGATACTTACAGTTACATCCTCCCAGTAGAAATTGTTCTCCGCCAGCACCTTGTCCAATTTATGGATTGTAAATTTGGCAATATATTTCATTTGGAGAACTGACGGATCATCTTCACCTATTTCATGAGTCTGAATTTCACTTTGTGCACTGGAGCATAACTTAGCAGCTAACTGGTCTGTAACTGAAAGAACGACTGCACAAAAACTGCCTTCCACAACGCATTTCTGAATCCCAGAGTCATGCCAGATTTCGTGATGAAACCCCCAACCATTTGGTGCGGCAACAGATGGATCTTCTTCAGTATCAGTTGTCATTTCATCAATTCCAGGAACATAGAGAACTGGCTTTACTTCAACAAGTGCCTGCTTAGGAAGATCCGGAACAAGAACGTAAATATAATTGGGATTGAGTAATCTAGTATTTGCCGGTAGCTTCCCTTCTTTACTTTGTTCCAGGAATTCATTCATCTTCTCCTGCATCTTTATTCTCTCCATTAACGGGATTTCTTTCGAGCAATATATGACAAAGAGAATGGCGGAATATGAAAGTGAACATTTGAAACTCCTTGCTATGGCCTCACTATTTTCAAGTGCCTGTTCCATCTCAGCACTGAGCCCCCCATTACACAGAACCATTGTCGGAGGATCTAGCCCGAGTTGTCCTGCCATTAAAAGTATATTATTATGCAGAGTTGCCTGACTATATGGTCCAATGCAACTAGGTGCCCAACATGAAATACTTTGCACGTGAAGTACTTGTTTGCTTTTGTCATTTGCAACCAAAGCTTCAACATATGCCCTGCCGAATCCCGCATTTAATAGAGGTAACTCAATTGTGCTGCGTGATGGAACACCAAATGGGCAATTTTCGTGAGTTATATACTTCACATACATTTGATTCGCTGAAGAAAATGAGCTCATATCGGCAATGTAAAGGTGAATATAGAGGACACTCTCCCAACCACAGCCATATTCCAGCAGTTTTGATTGAATCTTTTGTAGAACAATTTCCAAGTCTTCTTGTACATCTGTCAAAGAGACTATCCAAGATGAATTCACCAATTGAAACGGCAGAAGAACTGGTGATAAAGCACTAACATATTTGTAGAGATGCATACCTGTCGAAGATTCACAGTCATCTGTTAACCAGCAACAAATCGAAAATGTACCGTCCTTCCTAACTCCAGATATTTGTAATCTACAGTCTGAGATTTTCCCCATATCTGAGACCGCCAAACACTTGCTTGCATCCTCAGCGCTTTGAGGACTATCATTCACCACTTCATACACGAAGCTAGTTTTGCTACTTAAAGGAACATACTCATCCTTCTTAACTAAATGAAAGCCCAAGGGATGCAGAACCCCACAGGAGCGATGATGTCGGGCGAGTGAAGCATGATTTGGAAATCTGTAAGCACGATTCGAGCACTCTGAAAAATTATATGTTAACTTCACAACGAAAGGGATACTAAAAACAAGGTACTTCAAAACTGAATCTCAGATGAACAAAAATTATTTTGTGACAATGAATATGACGCAAAAGTGTTTGCCAGAAAAGAGAAGACGCTAACTTACGGTGAAAAGGGGGCAGTCAAGTGTCAAAGTTTCATACTCCCCACCTTCGCCACAAACATTTATGCCATACAACCTGAAAGAAAGAAGAAACAAGTAAACAACCACTACTGTTTTCAGGTTTAGCATCTCCAATAAAGCATGGCATAATGTCTACCAAGTGACAAGAAACAACTATATTATACATAATACATATGAAAGATTTACATACTCCATCAGCTTATGAAGATATGGATTCAGCTCTGCCAGTTCTTTTCCAAGTGCTTTGCAGGATCCAAACCCAAAGCAGCGACCTACGAAGATGTTATCTCTTTATGAAATGATAGTACCATTATAAAAATGTAGTAGATGAGCAACCAAGTGATGACTAATAAGTATGTTTTTAATCAAGAGAGCATTGAGAACATAGACCCCAAAAGATAAAAAATGGTGGCAGTACCTTTACAAAGATTGCCACAATTCCACTTGCAATCTGGTCAACAAAAAAAAGAATAAGTAACATTAGTTAAGCATAACTAAAACATGAAACTCGCAAAACATATACATTAAGTCACACTTCTCACCATTTCGTTTAGTAGCAATGACTGATCTTGTTTCCATAAATATGCAAGAGAAACAAGGCCCAACCTGGAACAAATACTTTCCACCCTCAACCTTTGGTAATCTGAGGCAATAGCGCCAGAGGACACAGCCGTTATGGAGGGTATTTGTCTCTTTACTTCACTTAACAAAACAAACAAATCTTCTACTTCATCACCAACAGTCTGCTTGTAGCTAAGATTCTGATGCCTGCATAATGAACATCCTACTTAGAAGAGTACCACACCAAACACCAAATAGACGAACCTAAAACCACATGTTACAAATCCGAAACTATCATCTAATCAATGAAACACCATGTCTGAACCCTTGCCTTGTGGTACCTCGTATGCGCCTTCTAAACAACGGCACCCCCATACACTCCGCATACGTAACAATTATCTGATGCCCAACCTAAGACAAAAACCAGGTATAAAATTCAAATCAAATGTCACAACTTTATTTCTTCAAACACAACATTAGATAACAAGAGACTCACAGTCTGATACATGTAGCTATCAAGCTCGTCAACCTCCTCGTCAGCCGGCATCAAATTCGCCAAAGCAACAATCTAATCAGTCCGTAAATCAATCAAATTCATCACCAGGTCATCAAAATTTCAATAAAAAAGACAACTTTGTTGTTGTCCACACTCCTAGCAAAGATCAAATCATACCTTGTGCCCATATTGATGCACTTCATCATCGCATAGCAGCTGTCTTCCCTCCACTCACCAAACCCACCACTTCCATCTTCACAAACACTCAACCAAGTCCGCTTAGGGTTTCAACACCAAGCAAAGCTTCTGCAGTTGCTTGCCTCTATCAATAATTGAACCGAACCGATCGCTAAATTAGGCCGAAATTGAAAACAAATCGAACCGAACCGAATCGAACCGGCTCGGCGTGCGCAAAACCTCCGAAAAGCGATCGTCGCTTCGATAGCCACTTTCATCTGAAGCGGAGATAGTGAGAGAGAGATGAACGGTGTTTCCGCAGGAGGCGATGCTGACGTGTCGCGCAACTTCAGTCCACTATGCTTGCAATCGAGCAAGCCTGTAGTTCTATTATGGTAAAAACTCACTCGCTTTTCCCTCACTTTTGACTCCACTTTGTGTGTATGTATTTCATATGTTTAAACTGATTTGTGTTTGGACGTTGTGTAAGATGCAAATAAATCCGGTGGCAGCGGAGGAGACTATTCTTGCGTTGAGCCGGTCTTCGCAACCGTATCATACATGTCAATTTATAATTGGTGAGGACTTTGTTGTCGTATGTTATATTATGCAAGTTATGTGTTGAACAGTTTAATGTTTGTTTTAGGGTTGTGAATTTATGAGTTTGTAACGATGTTTTGAGTTCAGAGAATTCTCAGGTGGCGACTGCTAGATTCCAGGCTGCGGCTGCTATCAGGGATGCTGCTATTAGAGAATGGGCGTTCCTTACTACCGATGTTCAGATGAACTTGATAAGGTGGTTTTTAATGGGTGTTTTCTTCTTTTCCGTTACATTTATTTGTGATACATTGGTTTGTTGTATCTGGATTTTTAGATCAGTATTTTCATTGGTTTCATTTTTAAACACGTGTAGTGCATTTTCATTTTACAAGTATTTTGCCTCTGTTATCAGTTTCTGTCTACATTATTCCATGCGCCATGCTAGCTCTCCTGAAGGCTATGTCCAAGCAAAAATATCTTCTGTGGCTGCTCAGTTGCTTAAAAGAGGATGGTGAGTTGCTCTTAAGCCTATATCTTTTTATCAGTTCAAAAGATAGCCTTAGATAATATGCCGCTTTTACTTTCACAACCTTACCAAATGTACCATATGAATGATTACTATATTCAATCCTTTTGGATTTCTATTCCATTTGCCCCATCTAGCTATTACAAGAATATACAAGCTTGTACAGATTTTTTAGTTCCCTTATGCAACTTTCGGGCTTGTGTTACTACAAATCTTTCTGCCTGCTGCATTAGATACTTTGATGATGACATGTTAGTATGGATCAATTTCAAGCGGAAAGAGACCTAGATCTTATCGTGACATTTTTGCAGGTCAGACTTCACAGCTGCCCAGAAAGATGTAATTTTTCATGAGGTAGCCTTTACACTTTGAAAGTGTTCTCCCAAGCCTTATTTTGGTTTTTATGAACCCGATGGCACTTCAATCGCAGGTTCACCAGGCTGTACTTGGCATCCATGGTGTAGATGTGCAATATATTGGGATTGCATTCCTAGAATCCTTGGTAATCACAGTCCCTACGATGTTGTTTTTTTAATAATTTGTTTCCATTGTTTTTGTCATTGTTTTGTTTCGGAATTGATTGTACTATGATCTCAGGTATCCGAATTTTCACCCTCTACCTCTACTGCAATGGGCCTACCTTGGGAATTCCATGAAGCGTGCCGAACATCTTTAGAACGTGATTATTTAAAGGTTTCTTCTTTATTTGCATCTGCCTTCCTCTTTCTTACACCCATTTCATGTCTCTTTTATTATTTCAGTTATTGTTGTGACTTGTGAGATTCTCAACTGAATTTTTGTTCCTTGTTCATCGACAGACATTCTACTGTTGGGCACAAGAAGCTTCAAGAAGTGTTGCTAACAGAATTATTGAATCCAGTTCTGAGGTTCCAGAAGCCAAAGTCTGTGCCACTGCAGTTCGCTTTATGCTACAAATCTTGAATTGGGAATTTCGGTTTAACTCAAATGATAAAGAGGCTGGAAACACCATTAATATATATTCAGCTGCGCATAGACTGGAGAGTACGCTACCAAGAAGATCCGAATGTATCCTAGTCCAGGTGTTACAGCAGTTGCATTCCATGATACTATCAGTTGGCCTCTGTCGTGTAGTTTTTATTTGAGTGACTGTATTTAAATTTATTTCGTTGTAATTCATTGCTTGGCATAATGTTTACATCTGAGTTATCCTTATGGCGAATTTAATTTTTGTAATTATGTGTTGTTTTATCTCATTAAGTATCTCTCTATTTGGTTTCGTGCAGCCTGGCCCCTCATGGCATGCTCCAATGATAACAAGTGGATATACTGAGTGGCTCGTGAGTTTTTATGGTGCACTCAGGCAGAAATTCTCATGTGAAGGTTACTGGCTAAATTGCCCAATCGCAGTTGTGTCTCGCAAGCTAATTGTGCAGCTTTGCTCCCTAACTGGGACTATATTTCCTTCTGGTAAATTGTGCTGTTCTTTGCTCCAATATTTCCGTTTTGGTTCTCTTCTCTTCAATATTTTTGTTCTGTAGAACTTACTGCTACACGTTTCATCTGTTATCATCAAGTATTTGATAGTTAAATGTGTTTAACAGTTTCAATAGTTTCTCACGAATGTACGTGTCCTGATTTTGTTGGGTATCTATGTTTTTCCCAAGCACATAAATGTTCTTATACTTTATTCAAGAAAATGCTTGTTTTTCAATATGCACAGTACTTACTAATTTTCAGCCTGTGACCATTACTGTGTTTAAATGTAGATAATCTAAAGGTCAAGGAGCAGCATCTTCTGCAATTACTTTCTGGATTTGTCCACTGGATTGATCCACCGGATTCAGTCACACAAGCAATCGTTAATGGAAAATGTGACAGGTTTTTATTTTTGTCATTACCTAGGGCTATAGTTTGCCTAAATAGCTCACATAAGTTCTCATTCTATACAGTGAATTTCTTGATGGATGCCGTGCATTGTATCATACAACAGTGACAACTCCTCCGAGTTTGATCAACTTTTGAAATCTGTACGGTAGGAACTCAATAAACAATCGGACATATGTTGGTTTTCTCTCGCAAGTGTCTTGACATGTATATTTCTTGATGGTTAGCCCATATGGAACTTTTACTCTGTTGTCGGCCTTGATGTCCGAAGTCCTTAAAGATCTCATGGTTAATGTTACTGATGAGGAAACATGGAGTTGGGTGGCACGAGACTTGTTGCTGGATACTTGGACAGCACTCCTTGTGGTAATTATTTTATAATTTTCTGTTCAATGTGAAAGCTGTTCTCTTCTGTTTTTAGATGAAAACACAAATGACCAACAATATCTACAACAGCTAAAGCTATATTATTCTCAATGCTTTTGCGTCACAAGGTTACGTTTATTGTGAACCATATAGCACTAAGTAACCGACTGCATTCTTTTGCAGCATGATAGACAAAATTTTAATCCAACAGAGGGGGCTGCTATTTCGTTTTCTGTAATTGTTGAAGCCGAGCTAAAGGGTAACATATTTTTATGGACACGATGATATTATGCTTCAAAGACTTCAGTAGACTAACTTGATATGCTCACATGTTCTTTTCAAATGTAGCTGCTTCAGCATCGGTTTACAATGATGATTTTGATGATTACACACATGCTTCTGTTTCTGGTATTACATTAGCCTATTTAAATATTTCAGGAACCACTATTTTCCAACTGGCATCTTGGTCATCCAATCATTTCCCTCGCTGATTTTGATGACTAGTTATTTGTGGTTGCAGCTATGGATGAAAGGTTGAGTTCATATGCTCTAATTGCTAGAGCCGCTATTGAATTTTCTGTCCCTTTCCTTGCACAACTGTTTTCAGACCGTGTCACTAAGCTTCACCAGGTAAATAATTTAGCAGTAGTTATTTTCCTTTGTGCTTGAATTTAACAGAATCTTACATTTAGTGATCTGTTAGTCGTTAGACCATATTTCTTTTCAACCATGTTGCTTTAAGAACCAAAGTCCTGTTGTTTTAATGTATTGTGGATTTGGCTCATCTTGGTCATTTAGAGTGACATTGGTAACTATATCAGCAATTACACTATAGATTTTGCTTTGATTTGGTAAAGGCGGTGGCTAACCAGAGTCAATGTACTTATGTTAATCATTGAATTCCTCCACATTTTTATTTGTTTTTGTAGACCAATTTTGGGATTACATTTTACTTCAATTATTATCACCAATATATACAGGTGTTACTACTTTGGTTATTATTACTGATATATATAGGGAAAGTATCATGTGGAACCCCCACCTTTTCATGGATCCATGGATCCCCCTTTGCAGCCATTGATTGCATTTACTGTTTGCATTTTGGATGCACCAGATTGTGCCACGTGTTTGCATTTTTGAAATGCACACGTGAGTTGCACATGACAAATGCACACGTGAGTTGCACATGCTCATTAATGCGCTGGCACAATCTGGTGCGTCCAAAATGCAAACAATAAATGCAATCAACGGATGCAAAGGGGAATCCATGGATCCATGAAAAGGTGGGGGTTCCACATGATACAACCCCTATATATATATATGGGGTACACTGTGGTTATTAAATATTATTTCTGATTTGTATATACATGGGTTACACTTCGGTGATTATTACTGATATTCTGATATATATAATTGGGTTACAAGATGTAGCAGTAACACAGTTTATTGACTTTACATGATCTTTCAGTTGTACTGTTTTTGTTTGAACGAGTTATCTAGCTTTGTGGTTTATCTGTGTATGTTATAGGGTGGTGGGACAAATGATCCCACAGTGCTCTTGGAAGAAATATACTCACTTCTCTTGATAGCCGGACATGTTTTGGCAGATGAAGGGGAAGGGGAGACTCCATCGGTAATTTTTTGAACAATACTTTTTCCTCTTGTCTGTGTCACAGCTTCTTCTCTTATCTCTTGAAATTGTTTTCACTTGAAAAAATGCATTTGAACCAGCAATTTTTCCGTATCACATATATTCATCCTGCTAGCCGTATCACATCATTCTGAATTTTCCTTATTGCTGAGTACCTGAAGGATTGTATTTTCTCACCTATTTAGGTAATATTTTCAAGAATGTTTAGACATAATTGTGATGCCCAGGAATTATCACCTTGATTGCGATTATTTGAATGAGATGCTAAGTATATTAAAATTTCTTTATTTTTCAAGGTTCCGTCAGCTATTGAAACTCATTTCTCCGACGTGGTTGACGCGGAAAAGCATCCCGTGGTTATTCTTTCTGGGTAAAGTGCTTTGCCATAACTATTCCGATCTGGTGACCTACACCTTCATCTTCTCTTTTAGCTATAATTTAATGGAAAGTTGGTTCAATGTAGTTTACACACTGGTCATTCTAGAAGTACTAATGTAGGCATGAATGATATGAGTACACATGTCACATCTAGGCCTGAATGATATGAGTACGTCTATTTTGTTGGAACTTAACACAAAACACACCAACTGAAGAGCATAACGTGTATCATGTTGCCATGTTAGGGAAGGGATACACTGTAAAAAGTAAACATACAGCCTGACTTTCAGATTAGTATTTATCAAAAGTATCCGTTGGAAGTTGTGTTGAATGAACACGCAATTAATATTTTTCAGAAAACGTAGTAAGTTGAGTGATAGTTTAATTTTCAGTACATAAATGCAGATGAAATTTTAATGTTATAGAAGTCTCTTATGTATTGGCTATGTGCAATATGATGCTAATACAGTTCATATTCCATCCACTGATTTTTAATGCATAATTATAGAAATTCTGGGTTTTGGCCATGGTTCTCTAACGTGCTCAATGTTTAATTAGCATGACAGCAGTTTCGTATGATCTGTTACTGTAAACTATTGGAATAGGCTTCCGCATGTTGTTTCCACAAAAATAGCAATTTTAATTTGTAGTTATTTGAACCCGCTTTTCATTCAGGTCTATACTGGCCTTTGCTGAACAGTGCCTAAATCCACAACATAGATTATCGATATTCAGTCCACGTCTTATGGAGGTAATGGAAGCATGTTTTGAGTATATATTAGCACCATGTTGGGACTCTGTGATGGGTACCATACAGTTTTCCATAGCCTGAGGCCCTGAACATAGTGCTACTAAACAAATAAGTACCATTTTTGACACTTATTTTAATTAATTAAATTCTGGTAAATTGATTTTAGCTAAATCTTGACTTGAACATGTGTCTAGATCGGGTAGATCTATATCCATTTGCGTAATTTAGAATCCTCTATCTATTAAAATTTTGCTTAATACCAATACTGATGCCTTTTATCTGCAAGAGTGCCTACAAACTTTATTTGAGTGGTGTGTTATTGTAAACAGGCGCTGATATGGTTCCTCGCAAGGTGGTCGTGCACATACTTAATGCCTAATCCTGGAGATAAAGATTATCATAGCAATTCACCGCAGCAAGTACAAGCACAATGGACACGTTCCAGGGAAGCCCTTTTAAGTTTCTTTGGAGTACATAGTCAGGGTAAACATGCTCTTGATATCGTTGTTCGCATCCTGTTGGCAACCCTGATGTTTTATCAAGGAGAGAAAGATTTACAGGTAAAAGTTGCATGATAATATTCCAAATATGTGCAGCTCATTTTGTCCAATGCTGTATTTATATTTACGAATGAAAATGCTTTTGTAAACATGAATTTACTTGGGGATTATTTTGGCAATGGGAATGCTGTGTCGCTTTAGTGACTATGGTAGTTTTTTTGCTTTTTAGAAGATAATCTTGGGGATGATCATCAATAGGCACTGAATTTCTTAGTAGCTGATTTCTTTGGTTTATTAGACAAAACGAGCGCTGTGTAGATATTTTGCAGAGTTCACATGCTCTAACTCCAGAAATGATTCTGCACTGACATTCTGTAGAGTTCACATCTTGTTCCTTTTACAGGCTCTCTCTTGCCGTATGCTACTTCCAGCGCTTGTTCGCAGGAAACATTTGTGTACTCACCTCATTACACTGGTTAGCATTTTTCTGCCCTGTAATCAATGAAGCTACGACTTGCCTTATTCCTTAGTCAATTATGAACTTTCATCATAAATAATTTTTATTTCATTTTTATTTTTGGAGTCAACATTTAACTTTCATAGTGCATCTTTTCTGTTCACCGTTCTGGTTATCTGTGGTAGAAAGTAAATAATTATCAAATATATCCTTTTGGAATAAAAATGTATTATATATCCGAGGTCGTATATAAATTTATTTATATCTGATAGTTTGACGGCGCTCATTTTCCAGCATCTGAAATAAGTCAACCAATGGATTGCTAGCAGATATTGCTGCAGATCATTTTTGATGATACACTATGACATATGGAAACTAGTTGGCATATGTTTCCTTTTTTCTGTAATTTGAAGCAAGAATAACATGATGTTAAATAATTCGTCTTATTTATTTGGGATTCAATTATTTTAAGCTTATTCAGAATTCAAAAATGTCTAACTATCTAGTAAGAACTGATTCTCTCAAAATATAGGATTCCTGGCGCGAACTTGCAAATGCATTTGCAAACAACCAAACTTTGTTTTCACTTGATGCTGCTCTCCAGGTAAAAACTTGCATACCTTTGAGTGATGTTCGTTATCCAGAAACAACCAATACTTTAAGTTTGATTCGCGGTATCAATTTTTCATCCAGCGATCGTTGGCCCAGACGCTTGTTCTTTCTGCTTTAGGCATCAGGGATATTGATGGTTCGACTCAGTGAGTTCATCCTCTTAGCCATCCTAATGTTTATGATTTTTGATATGCTTTAGCTTTACCCATAGACAATCTTATTGCCATAGGTATGTGAGGGATTTAATGCATCATATGACGGCATATCTGATAGAGCTGTGTAGGAAAATTGACTTCAAACAAATTGCTCAGCAACCTGATGTGATCTTCACGGTATGGAATAATCAACTCTTCACGGTTTCATATTTTCCTGCTGACATGTGATGGTGATGCCTGAATGAGGTCTGCGTATGATATTCAGGTCACATGCTTGCTGGAACGCCTTCGTGGTGCTGCTAGTGCTTCACAACCTCGCACACAAAAGGCAATTTATGAAGCCGGGTTCCTGGTTCTTGACTCAATTCTTGTTCTTCTTGAAACATACAAAAATGAGGTGTGTTCTATCAGTCCTCTATGCCCAGTCCCCTTAATTTTCCATGAGTGCGATCAATTTTGACGTATCTTATGAAGACAATTTAAACAAAGCTAATAGTTTTGGGGGCTGATGCATTATTATTTTTGGAATACTTAGATTCACACGTCAAAATAATCTGATATATATGGTGTCTAGTGCAGCCAAATTTACATTCAAACTGTTTGGCCTTAGAGGAGGATATATCCAACTTTCTTCCTTGTTATAATCCTCTGTGATTATGTGTTTTTTGTCAGTTTTCTCCTGTTGATTCATTTTTAATTTTTCTACATAGATTCAAGAAGGTTACTCATAGATATGAGCACATTTTAGCAGCATGTTGTCTGTGCTAACTTTTTTTATTTAGTTTTCAGTCATGTACCTCCTGCTTAAGTTTGTTGTTGAATGGGTAGAAGGACAAATTGTCTACTTGGAAGCACGAGAAACTGCAGTTGTTCTTAACTTCTGCATGCGCTTACTCCAGCTTTATTCATCTCACAACATTGGCTTGGTAAATATTTTTCTTACATCCTATTGAATTTTTGTGTTTGTTTGGGAAAGAGTTTCTGATAAATGAAGATGAAAAAGGAAAGATCATTCTCTGAGTTTATATCTAGCTAATAGTTTGACTGTCAATAAAAAATTTGAGGGAATCAGTGAAGGAATGTGATAACACTATATTTTATATATGCTTAGTCATAACTTAATCCGTTACTCTGTCATTGCATGTCATATAGGTTATTAACCCTTTGACATTATACTATTACCTTAAGCAATTTTTGCTACTTGTTGGAACTTTTTAAGTGGTTTCAATTCCTAGTTATTTGTTTCTCACATTTGTACCAACTTCCTGAGCATTCCAGATATCTGTAAACATCTCGAGCAACTTACAAAGCGAGGTGAACGCTGAGAAGTATAAAGATTTGCGTGCTCTTGTTCAGCTTCTCACAAGTCTGTGTTCAAAAGATCTGGTATTCTTACTCAACTTAATATCATTTTATGAACTGGTAGTGTCAACATTAGGTGTGAAAATATATTTATAAGGTCGAATGAAGAATATTCAACTGTGTAGGTTGACTTTTCGTCTGATTCTATTGAGGCCTCTGGCACAAAAATTTCTGAGGTATTGGAATTTAATATATATTTGCACCGTGTGTTTTTCTTATTTAATCTTATCTAATATAATTATATACTGATCTTACAGGTTATATACTTCGGGCTTCATATTGTTAACCCACTCATATCCTTGGAGTTACTGAAGTATCCGAAACTCTGTCACGATGTAAGTTGATTTATCAGGCACCTCATTTAAGCATTCATTTTGATGAAGATATCTTATTGTTCTTTCCATCCCATTGAAACAGTATTTTGCCTTGCTATCACACATGTTGGAGGTCTATCCTGAAATGGTGTCGCAGCTAAATACTGAAGCTTTCTCTCACATAGTTGGCATTCTTGACTATGGACTCCGCCAGCAGGTCTTTGGTTTTTTGGTTGTCTATCGTAAAAATAATCAGCACAATGCATGTATTTATAAATCTTATTGCAAAAGATGCAGAAATTAGGCTTTAGAATAATAGAATTAAGTCAGTAACATGTTGACTCGTAATATAACGCAACTTATTGGGATGTTGCAGGATGTAGAAATCGCCGACATGTGCTTGAGGTCTCTAAAAGCTCTTGCATCTTACCATTACAAGGAGGTAAGTGCTGGAAAGATAGGGCTAGGTGACAAAGTTGCAGGCAGCACTGGTCCTAATGGACAAGCTCAGGAAGGCATATTAAGTAGATTCCTGGGCTCATTGCTCCAGTTACTACTGTTTGATGATTACAGGTACTGAATCTCCGCATACTTTGACATAAATAGAGTGCTCGGTTCAGACTTTTCATGTCACGGTCCCTTTATCTTATAATCTATATTCTTCAAAATTTTATTGGTGAGTGAAACTGATTACTTTTCCCATTGCAGCCCCGATCTTGTAAGCTCAGCCGCTGATGCCTTACTTCCGTTAGTTCTCTGTGAACAAGCGCAATACCAGGTTATTCATTCAGAAACCCCACTTTCATATGTAATTATGCTATGTTTTAGTAATTATTATCTTTGTATACACTAAAATGATATGGTTCCGTAGAATTTTGTGGATAAATGTCTCCAAACTAGACAGCAATTTGATTCTTATATTATTGAAAGATCATTCATCAAGATGTGTTCATCAACATTCAGCAATTTCCAGTCTGAATTTTTTGTTAGGAGCTTTATATATGTTCCCTCTGTAAAATTCTGACATCTCTTGATTTTTTCTTGATTTACTGAATTCTCTTGAAATTCGTACTAATGTTTGAGAGCATTTCTATAACTTTTATAGCATTTCATCTTGCAGAGATTTTGTCATGAATTAATAGAGAGACAAGTGAATCCTACTTTCAAGTCCAGATTGGCAAATGCCATTCAGTCTCTCACGACCTCCAATCAGCTTACCTCCAAACTAGATCGGCCAAACTATCAGAGGTTCAGGAAGAATGTTCAGAAATTCCTGATTGAAGTTCGTGGGTTTCTACGTACAGTGTGAACATCTGAGAACTGACTATACGGTATGCCAACAACAGCCTGATTTTATGAGAGTTGCAGACTCTATATTCCCCCCAGAGGAAAGGGCACAGGTTTAGCTTTATTCAATGTCACATTCGGACTTTATTTAGGGAAAGTCTCTGCCTTGATGATAAAGGAAAGAGAGTATAGGCTTGTTGATTGTTTGCAGTGGATGGTGCATTGCTCATTTCCACCTCCATTAGGTTACCCTTGTTTGGTCAGCCATTGGACTGTTGAGAAATATTACGTTCTTTTTTATCTTTTCTTTATTTGAGAAAGATATG
>QZGG01001797.1:0-53684 GCA_006409495.1 Sedum album
ACAATCAACCACATGCATGCACTCGATCGGATGAAAGCAGTGGTGATTGTTGCCGATGAGAGGAGGAAGATGACAGATCATGAAATCAAAAACTTCTTCGGGTAGAAGTTGAGAGATACATCATCCCGTGTAGGAGAAGGTCCTCTCCACTACCCCGAAGCGAGTGGTCGAGGTGGAGGAAGAATGGGAAGTAAGAGGGAATTTGGAGGAGGGAGAAAATGAAGAACGTTATTGTGTGCTTATTTGAGTGGTTGAGAAACGATGTAAACGAACAGGTGGTTTGCTCTACGATCATCAACAGAAGCATATACAATCGAGTTTATAAGAGCTTAATGTTATCAACAATGAACAATAAAAATGATCTAAATACGATTACTAAATAGGGGATTTGCTCTGCGATCATCAACATAAGCACGTACAATCAAGTTTATAAGAGCCTAATGTTTGCAACAATGTACAATAAACGTGATCTGAATATGATAACGTTGTAACTTCCCATAGAATATGGAGAAGCTAAGAAGTAGTGATAACAAACAGACAAGACTAAGTCTTGCTACGTAGGTAGGTTAGTTTCATAATATAAGGTAAAATAGTATTGAAAGGAAATTGATAGTGATACAAAACCAGAGTTGAAGTTTGCTCGACAATTTCCTTAAACTGAAGCGAGATGGAGCAGGCCTTCGACGATCACCAAAAACTAATTGCTTTCCACATCCCCATGACAACAGGTCTCATGTGTACATGATGACTTAGCAAACCAATCCGAGGAGTTGCACCCTCCTACGCCCCCACGTGGGCATTTTTATACAATTTTCCATTATAGCCAATGTGCACCTATATATAACGTTATGAGTTTTCCTCCCTCCCACCTATGTGGGATATAAAAATATTCGAGTCTTCACATCCATTCCTCATGGACTCAAATTTGTCATGTTTTCTATGCAACTTTGAGCATCAATATCTCACTCCATACTCGATCAATTTTGGCATTCGACTATTCAATCTTATAGTACACATTGCAAGAAAATTTATTAAGACTTGAACTATTCGATTCGATGTACACACGACACCACAAATCTGCTCATGAAAACTAGACAAAACTCATTTTCTTCGCACTTGGAATTCAAAAATTCCCAACACTTAATGTGGATGTACGAAGGGATTCAGTCCGTGAGGAACCACATAAAAAATTGGTGAGTCACTTTCTTGTGGATTTCTTTTAAATTTATGTGCAGACCAAAGAATAAGTAATCGTAGGTTTAATTCTTAGCACACCAAAGGAGTATTCTAGATTCGGACCTCAAAATAAAGAGCCTACATAAATGTAAATGAAATGCAGCGATGGTCAGATTATTTGTAGTGAAAGTATACTGAAGAATGAGAATGGAAGGACACAGTTGATGATTATTTGAAGGCATGGTGTCACAAAAATGGCAGACAATCAAATCAGAAGCATGCAATTTCAAATAAACATCCAAAAACTATTAACAAATACTCCCTCCGTCCCAATTTGAGTGACCCATTTGAGAACTTTCACGGTTTTTAAGAAAATTGAAAAATGTGAGATAAAAAGTAAGAAAAAGAGAATGAGTGGGATAAAAAGTATGAAAGAGAGTGTAAATGTATAGGTAAAAAAGTTTCTATTTTAGGAAATGGGAAGATTATTTTGGGACATCCAAAAAGGAAATGGGGACGGAGGGAGTACTCTTTTAGAATGGCATTCATTCACAAGCCACTCATCTTGAATATTGCATTTTTAAGCTATCTTCAACCTGTACATCATAGACTTTTGAATTCAAAACAATTAACTTGCATACCAAGTTACTGAATCAGATCGAGTCAAATTCAACATGAATAATCATTGATTTTGTCTTGATGCTAGGGATGTCCATCGGGCCCGAAAGCCCTAAAGCCCTAAAAAAGCCTTAAGGCCCGGCCCGGTCCAAGCCCGGCCCGGCCCGCACCCAAGGCCAAAAAAAGCTCGAGCCCGAAAGCTCCGGGCCGGGCTAGGGCTTGAATTCCGAAGCCCGAAAAGCCCGGCCCGGTCCAAGGCCCGAAAAAGCCCGATCAAAAAAAATAATTTTTAAATAAATATATTATTTTCAAATTTAAAGTATATGATATTTATATCATTTATATAACATCACAACAACTTACAACAATATACAAACATTTTATATCTATTTCTAAACGCATATAAAATTGTTTAAGTTATTCTAAACAATATACAAACATTTTATATCTATTCAAAATATAGACTATTCGTTGAACACATTATTTAAAACTATGTTATAAAAATATTTATAACTAAATTGCTTTAAAATACGTATTTCAAATTAATTAAAATTTAAAAACGAATTAAAATTAAAATTAGGTTCGGTCAAATCCGGTCAAAGCCCGGTCAAACCCTAAAATCAAAGGGCCTAGAAAAGCCCGTGGGCCTTACGATTTTAATGAGGCCCGGCCCGGCCCGAAATTTTTAAAAAGGCCCGAATATTTAGGGCCGGGCCGGGCTCGGGCCTTACGATTTAGGGCTAGGGCCGGCCCGGCCCGGCCCATTGGACATCCCTACTTGATGCTAATCATCACTAAACCACTAAAATGATTAGAAGACAACAACAACTATTCCCACCATAAATATTTGTCTGCAATTTCCTATTGCTTTTATATTAGTTACATCTCCTAAGTCCTACGTTGTACATTTCCTTCAAACTAAATCAGAAAAAAATATCTTATATATTTTCTGTAAGAATTAAAACAACGTCGTTTAATCAATATGATATTTTTTGGAATTGAAACCTAGAATGGTTTATCGTCAAAATCCAAGATAAGATTTCATGGTAGTAGAAAGTTGATATTGAGATTGACCCACATGAATGATCCATGTTTATATTGATTATAGTGTAGCATGGTCATCATGATATACTTGAATATCATAAATGTGGTTCAAATAGTGTAATCCACATAATGATACCTTTGCGTGTTGAATATGGAACTAAGTCTACCACCTATTCTCTCCTTCAACATCTTGAAGTTGAATTCATCTTTCTTTGTCTGCATTGCATTAGCCTTATCTTCTTGCATCATTCTCTTCCAACATTTGACTTGTGTTTCTTGAAATAGTTAACGGTGTATTTCTTAGTTTCTTTCTTCTTAGAGAAAAATTGAGTTCATTTCATACAAGGATGTTTTTGATACACAATTTATAGTGTTTTATCTTTTCACATATTGAGATACAACATCATGGAGTTGGGTCTCAGCTTGGGTAGTGGTGTAACATATAATAACACCAAGGCTAACCTCAATGGTAGATTTTTGCATTCAGTGGAGGGAGACGGTGGGGCGGTCGGATCACCGCCCATCAGCGCTGCGTCGTCTTTCGAGATGAGTAATAAAAGGAGCTTATCCGGCGAAGAAGGCGAGGAGATTGGGCAAAATGACTGCAGAAAAAAGCTGAGGTTGTCAAAAGATCAGTCTGCTTTTTTGGAAGAGAGCTACAAAGAGCAAAGCACTCTCAGTCCTGTAAGTTCTCTTTTTTACAGCAACTTAGAAATATACTGATTGAAATATATTTCACTGCATTATTATTGATGTTATCTAAGCAGAAACAAAAACTAGCTTTAGCCAAAAAGCTCGATCTTCGTCCACGACAAGTTGAAGTTTGGTTCCAGAACAGAAGGGCAAGGTAACCCAGTAACCTTGTCTACCTATTTTAGCTCTACATGCTATTGTTATGAATTGATACTTAACAACCTCAGATGTGTTTTCATGTTTAGAACAAAACTGAAGCAAACAGAAGTAGACTGTGATTACCTGAAAAGACGCTGCGAGACACTACTCGAAGAGAACAGAAGACTGGAGAAGGAGCTTCAAGATCTAAGAGCTCTCAATTCATCAAACCCACTGTTCTGCTCACAATCCCCTGCAACAACTCTCATCATGTGCCCTTCCTGTGAAGCTCAAACCACATTGATTCCAAGCAACCATTCAACAAAGTGCTCACCTTTTTTCCTCTGGTGTCCAAGTCTAGACCTTTATATACTTTTCCTAGCTCTGATGCTGCCCCTGGGACCTCCTCGGCACGATGAAATTCCAGCACCACCTAAAAAGGTTTAGAATAGTTGTGTGATTGTGGTTGGACGTGTACATACCTAATAGAAGTAAACAGATGCTGTTAATCTGTTATTTGACCAGATGGGCAGAAATATACAATTTACAATGTTTGTATTTCACAAGATGCTGTATGTTCGATCCTGCTTTAGTGTGTGCATCCTTTAAATGGAGACTGACATTTTTGTGAAGGGATCAAACTCTTTGAGGGGATGTTGAATGCAGCAAGTCGCATGTTCCACGACTACACAGAGAAAACACTCTTCGCTGAGCCTGAAATAAGAATCAGTTGATAGATGAAGTTACTCGATTAATCACCAAAGAGAACGATAGTTTATCATTGATGATACGAGCGCATAACTATTATTTATAAGAGGTGGGGATACTCATGACATACTTTATTAATGATTGTTCACCAGCCTGGAGTTTTTATGCTCGCTGAAGTAGGGATCATCCAAGTCTTCTTCTTCTTCTAGGCTCAGGAGTACCTGAAGCTGATGCCTCTGGCGTATCTGATATATAGTTACGTCTCCTAGCATAAGAGGGGACTGCGGTACTGTTGGATTCAGGGATTGCAGATACTGTTTCATGATTATTGTCTGCATTTAAAGAATGAGCAGCGACCACTCTTACTGGGAGTAATTCTGGATCATCAATGAACAATTGCGCAACTGGAGGGTTCTCTTCTGAATATAAAACTCTAGACAGTTGTTGAAGCAGTCGTGCCCGCTGTTCAGCTATACTCATAAGACTACTTAGACGTTGTCCCTGTTCTTCTGTTATACCGAACAGCAAATTTTGTGTCGGTTCGACTGTTCTCCTACCTCGGTGTGAGCCGCGTGACCTAGGAGCTGTTAAATTACTAAAGGTTTCATCAGAGTGGATTTGTGTTCTAGGACTAATTCTTCTTGGTAATAAGACCCCTGCATTAGCTAGCATGACATTCCTGCCTAAAGTTACTTCATTTCCAGTAATTGGTGTTGAAGAAGGCAATCCAGTTGCTGTGTCAGCATTCGCATTTGGAACTAAGGCTTCAGGTGGTACATCAACTAAAAAATCAGAGTTACTATCTTCGTCAAGATCCTCGGCTAGTCTTTCAGCATAGTTTAGCGCTGTTGATACTGAAATAGCAGAAAAGGTTTGCAAGCTCCTATATACATCCTCAATTCTAGTAGAGAGTGAACCTCTAGTCATTCGTTGCCTCCTCAAACTCTCAGTCCGATTCGCGCGTGGCCTCGGAGGAATTGTAACACCAAATTTACCTGCAGTCATTTTAAGAGGCTTGCCACTACTTCCATATATTGGAATAATACCTGTGTCATTTACATCCCCTTGGCAAGCCGGACACTCTTTTGTATCCGGTCCCACATCAGGCAATAGATAGAAACACGGCCAACAATACAAGTGACCGCAGCAGGTCAAAATGGGATCCCTTGCTTTCGCAAAGCATATATTACAATCAAAGAAAGCCTCTCCGGAATTTTTCCTAACCTGAGCGTTACCCATATCACCATTAGTCTCGAGCGCTAATGCCAGCAATTGGTTGTTGCTCCTTTTCAAACTATCCAACCTCCCTACAAGCGGAGGATTCAAAGTCAAGCTCAGTGAATCATTCACTTCTGGCAGTCCAACTTCTACATTCAAACTCAAAGCTTCCTCGTTTACAACTTCCACAGTAAGCCTGCGTTCATGACGCCGTCTAGCTCTCATCGTCACATCTTCAAGACGCCTAATTCTATCTTCTATTCTTGAATACACATTCGCGACATCATTCATCCAAGATGACTCGTTTGGTTCTTCATTCAAATCAATGTCAATGACTTCCACCCTCTCTTCCTCAGCCTCCATTCAAAAACTCCAAATGACAACAAATTCAACCTAATCCCTGTAAACCACATGCAGAAGCTTAAAACAAATCAGAAATAACCATAAACACAATTACACAATCATTTCGGAACCCTAAACAATAAGCATCAAAAATCCAAAATTGACAATCAGATTCCAAGCTAACACACATTTCAATTTAAACCAACAGACATTTATAAACAAAACTCAGTTCTGACGAAATCGCAAAATGACGTTGATTAGAAGCATGCCCATGTGTAAGAATGCAACCAGGAGGCGTAAAGCTCAAACCTTTATTAATTGGATGACACGAAAATCGAGAACGAGCAGCTGCTGATCAGTAAACGACCGATCGGAGCAACAAGAACCCCATTTACGACGCCGATTGGAAATTGACAGTTAACTTAGTCACGCGAGTTGGGAATGGAAGTTGGAAGAGAGGTGAGTTGGTTGTTCGTATCGCTGGACGCTGGTATGTGAGTCGGACTTCATTTATAGGTTGTTTAGGGCAGACCAAGTTGAAGAAGCTTTTAATGGGCCGGGCCCGTTTTTGTAAATTAGCAAAGCCTTATAAAAGTTTTTTCGAAAACAGTTACATTCGGTACAATTCATACAATTCATAGAGATCATATACATGATTTATATTTTTATCATTTGAAGCTATAGTCACAACTACGGACATCGAACTCATGATTGACAAGTATCAAGTACTCATATCTCTTCCGCATAAATGATTAACGACGCAAAACTCCACGTCCAAGGGCGACAGCAAGGAAGACAAGTCTCCAAGGGAGACAACGAAGAAGACAAGCCTCCAAAAGAACAACTGAGCGTTCTCAGTACTAAATCAAGAGCATGACCATCTGACCCCAGACATGTTATGTACACAGAAATTGTAAGATGCTAAATTGTAAAAGACACTTACATGTGAAGCTCACTTAGATTTATCTTTTTTGATAGTTCTTAAACGGCATTATGCATTCGTTAATTGTTTTTCATCAATGATCATATTTCAACAAAGTCCCGATAGTTTTTTCCAACGTGCTATTATTTTTACGACAAATAGAGAAAACGCGTACACAATTTTAAAGAAGTAACAAATCCTAATTCATATACATGAAACTTATTCACTTGACAGAAAAAAACTAGACAGATTAGATTCTTCCCCGGCAGAGTCAACTTTCCGCTAATCGTCTTTAAACATTTCCGGATCAGGAACCAAATTCTTAAGCAGAGTTGAAATCCTGAGAATGATATAAACTGTCAGACCTCAGCATGCTTGGTTCGGAAAATATGTTTGTCGAAATCCTGAGAATGATATAAACAAGAACTTGGATAATTACAAACAAGATTAATTTCAGTAACCCTTCTCCCAAGCTACCTTCAATGTCCTCAATCACCATTTCACCTGAGAATACTGAAATCAAGATGAACTAGAGAGAGTTCTGTTTGAAACAAAGATTTATCGACTCGATTGTATTATATGAATCGGAAGCTGATAATTTGACTGGGTATTTCAAGAGTATTATAAAACACGGACAGTTGATCGTTGACTACATGAAATTTAGAGGAACGAGTTCTTGTTTGTTTTTCGCGAGGAGTTCGACGCTGAAGGTTCCATTTTGAAACTCGAGCTGACTCAGACGAATGACTCAAAATGTTAACAATCTGGACAACAGAAAGTTCAGTTGAGGGGTCCTTATCATACGTAAGAGATAATATTAGCAGAGAACTAATCAACATTGGTGGTCTTGAAAGCTCATTGTCTTTGTTACACATTTGTTTGAAACACAAGTTGTGATACTGCTTTGGTTCTTTTATTGAAACTAAAAAAAACTTATTCCTTATGCTTATTGTGTTACTTATATGCTTAGATCCTGGAAAGCTTGGCCGCGGATACTTGCGGAAAATACTTAGAAATACTTCTCATGCAGTGTGTGAAGTTGGCGGCGAAGACGGTTTAATTCTGTCCAAGGCATTCCTCAGCTGGCCTTTGTCCTCCATGACATAACAGAATTGTAAGTGGACATGTCAAGCAGTTATGTGAAACACTTCCCTGACTCTCAACGTGCCGGTCGTAAACTGCGGGAAGTTCCCTGCTAAATAGTTACCTCCAAGTATAAACTCTGCCATGACATTTCAAGCTTCTGACCATACTCAGGAGGAATGACACCATTAAACCTGTTGGACCCAAGATCAATAGAAGTCAGATTATCAGCCGTGACAGATTCACCGGTAAACGTCCTTGTAAGCGGTTCCCACGCGCAACAAGTGTTTGCAGCTGTGTCTCTCTTCCATTGAATTTCACAACCTCCATTGTAGTAAAGCGGTTGACTGACACATTTACTGAAGTCACCTTAGGCAATGTGAGTATTCCCTGCTGATGGCACCGGAAAATCTATTGTCGCTTAGGTCTAGTGTCCTGAGTTTTGCGAGGTTCTGGATCGGAGATATATGTCCAGTTAGAGTGTTGTGACTTAGAACTAGTTCTCTTAAATTTATTGGAAGTCTAGGCAGTGGTCCATACAGCATGTTTGAACTTAGGTCTAAAGAATTTAATTTCCACAGCCCGTGGAGGTCCGGGATGTTTCCAGTAAATGCATTTCCTGCTAGCCGCAGGACGGTCAGACTCCTGAACTCCGATATCATTGGAGGGATCAAGCCAGATAGCCTGTTATGGGATACATCTAAAGTCTGAAGCTGCTTCAAGTTGCCAAACCTTTTTGGAAAAGTACCTGTGAAAAAATTTCCTGGCACAGAAAGAGTGGTTAGTTTTTCAAGTTTTGAGATAGATTCAGGAAGAGGCCCTCGGAACAAATTGTTCCCTAAACCGAGAACAGTTAGTTCAGTCAAGTTCCCGATTTGCTGCGTAAGGAACCCATCATACCCAACACCATCAAGATCAAGTTCTGTCACCCTACTCGGAACATTTTGCTTAGGGACAGTGCAAAGAATACCCAAGAAAAGCCCTCCGCCGCTCTCGCAAGGATCCATATCAAAGTTCCATGTTTCAAGAAATGACATAGGGGGAATGGAGTTAGGATCAATGCACTCCTTAAGTGCACGAAGAACCTCAATATCTGTATCCTCGGTAAATGCATGAGTAGAACTGAAAAGTAAAATAAGCGGAAGTTGTGAAAGAAAAAGATTGCAGTAGATGCGAAAAGAGGAAGACATTTCTTTTGTTGGAATTCTTCGAAACGATGCACAAGATGGCTTGCTCTAAGGATCGTTTTATAAGGGTATGGCCATGCAGCTAGGTTCCTTGTTTCTTGAGCATTTTGGTTATGATAATGGATGCATGCCAAGATGGAAGAGATGGGAATGTTTAGTTTTCAATGTGAAGATTATGAAGGCAAATGTTGACATTCAAAATATTGAAATTCTCTTTGGTTCTGCATAGCATAATCTTTTCTCCAACTAATGAAAATTAATTATTAACTATCTTAAAGCAAAATATATAATTAAATTGAATAATTCACTATGTATTGATCAATGTGAAAGTGAGATTACATTTCTCTATGAACTTTTAAAAACTGCAGACATACAATGTTTGTCACGTGCAAATACTCTTGCGCACAAAATGATAAAATGCATCAATGAATTAAATCATAAAAACAAAAAAGTGCAAACTGTGATAAGTTGAATCAATTAAAAAATAGGGGTATAGATGGGTGGATTGTAAATGATTATATTGTTAATGTGTAAAATATGTGTAATTCATATATTTTATCAATATATTAGCGAAATATTGTATCTTTCTATATATAAAACGCAAGAAGTTGAATTGACGGTTTCTTTTGAAGCCACAATTCAACTTCCCAATTTACTCTTACATTATTAAATAATTACGTTTTTAGTATCTTAATCATAGACTTTTATTATCAATATTAGATTAATTATATAAAAATATAATTATATGCACATATTATATGCAACAATTACGATAAAATACAATCGACGGATAAAAAAATAGTTCATGCTTACACATAAAAAATGAATTTACATCACATCGTCGTACAGTCCGGCCGAAATGGTTGGAAATAAAAATCGAGTTGGTTTCGAGCTGGACCCACCGAATGGATTAACTGATTAATATTTTATAACCCTATGTGTATTTTCTGTGCTTTAATTTGAAATCCTCTTCTGCTTATCGCTCGCTACATCTCTCCCTCTCGTTGTCGCCAGAATCGATTTTGTCATTCAAATCAATCGATCAGCGACGACGCTCGCCTTTCTTGACTCTTCCGTGTTAGGGTTTTCGGCGTTGTTTCTGAATTCAAACGACACCGCTTGGTTCAAGGGAGAACATCTTAATGTGATTGTTTCTTTCTGGATTTTTATAAAAAATTCGTTATCTATAGGAATGATTGAGATTCCGATTCAGTTTAGGTTTTTGCTTTGTTACTGTTATTATTGTATTGTTGATGGTTTGCTTGATTATGGTTTGTTATGGTACAGAAAATGGAATAATTGTTGGGGCAAGTTTGCCTGTTTTTTATCTGGTCTGGAGATTGCTGCGGCAGATTTTTCAAGTTGCTATTTAGTCGTGTTTTAACTAGCGGCTTCCGTAAATGTTACAAGTTGGGGATATCTTAGTATGCGAGTAAGAAAATTATTTAGTGTTTCTCTGGCAGAAATCATCGGGAATTTGATGTCTAATCCATTAGCTGGATAAAATTCCTCCAAAATATCTTAACTTGGTTGTATGAAGACATTGAGTCTTTAGTGGGTGAATTACTGCACAGATGTCTGCTAGGTCTCTACTGTGCCAATTGATTAGATTCGATGCCAATGATTTTCTATGAATTTTCTCTTTACTGAAAGGTTATTCCTAGTACATCACAATGTTTGGCTTATTGTTATTATTATCTTCTGGAAGAGCAGCTTTAGAAGCATGATAAGAATGACAACCGGCATTTCATACCCAGATGACCGAAACAAACCTGAAGTTATCGATCCTCCTCAGATTGATGAATTGTTGGAAGTCTGCAAAGACATGAATGATTCTACCAAAATCACATTTAAACCTAATACAGCTGTGTCTACCAGTGTTCGTGAGCTATTGGAATGTCCTGTATGCTCGAATTCAATGTACCCTCCCATTCTTCAGGTAAAATTCATCCTGTTTTGACCTACTATCTGCTAATACCAATAAAGTTCATTTGTATCTGCTGTACGGGTCACTTGGTGCTACTAGATCGTGCATATTTTCTGACATCTTGACATATATATCAAGGAATTAACAAATAACAGTATTTATTAGCTTCCCCTCAAAATTTGCCTTAGTAAATCATCATTTATTGCATCTGTGTTTACTTTTCCATCTTACAGCAGCTACTTTTTCTGTTGCTGAGATCCACAAAAATTTTGTATTGATCTTTTGAGAAACATTAAGATGCTTCACGTATATGTACTGTTGCTTTTATTTTGGGGTTGAACTTGTTCGGAACAGTATATGACAAATTCTATTACAGTGTCAGAATGGGCATACACTTTGTTCCGGATGCAAGCCTAGGGTACAAACCGCTGCCCCACCTGTAGGCATGAAATTGGAAATATTAGGTGCTTAGCTCTGGAGAAAGTTGCTGAATCTCTAGAACTTCCGTGTAAATATCAAAGCTTTGGGTGCATTGGAATCTATCCTTACTACAGCAAGCTTAAACATGAATCACAATGCATACACAGGCCTTACAGCTGCCCTTATGCTGGATCCGAATGTTCTGTTGTTGGTGATGTTCCATATCTGGTTTCCCATCTGAAGGATGACCACAAAGTCGACATGCACAATGGCAGCACTTTTTCATCGATATGTTAAGTCAAATCCGCATGAAGTTGAAAATGCCACGTGGATGTTGACGGTAAGCTCTTCTGTTGTCCTAACTGCCTGCCAACATGATTCTGAGATTTTTATTTGAAACTCATTGATGATGCAAAGTTGTTCAATATCTGAATGGTGATGTATTTTTCATTTGATCTGATGCTTCAAATTCCTTCACTTTTAAATTTGTAGAAATTGATATCTTTACTTTTATTTGGCAGGTGTTCAGCTGTTTTGGTCAGTACTTTTGTTTGCACTTTGAAGCATTTCAACTTGGTGGAGCTCCAGTCTACATTGCATTCTTGCGTTTCATGGGTGATGACAATGAAGCAAAAAAATACAGTTACAGTCTTGAGGTGGGGGGCCATGGGAGAAAGATGACCTGGCAAGGTGTCCCTCGAAGTATCAGAGACAGTCACAGGAAAGTACGTGACAGTTACGACGGTCTTATCATTCAGCGCAACATAGCTTTATTTTTCTCGGGAGGTGGCAGGAAGGAATTGAAACTAAGGGTAACTGGGAAGATCTGGAAGGAGCCATAACTGAATTCGTTACATTCAATTTAGACTTAGCCGTGCATCCTTGTTGGAATGAGTGAATGACAACTAATTAATTTTAAAGGTCAACTTTTTTGTTTTTTGGTCCCCGTATTTTTGGAAGCAAACTATATTTGCTCTCTATCGTGTCAGTATCTAAACAGCCACTGCTCTTAGTTTTGGTTGTTCATGTCGTATATATAGTTACAAGTTTTAATTTTCCCTTGAAAACATTTAGCATTCTCTTGCAGAACAGATGATAAGTTTCGTGGTGGAATATTCAGAAAGCTGCATTTTCATTGAAAACAGCGGCGACCAGCTGCATTAATGTGCAAATGTAGATTGAGAGAGGCAAAGCTCTTCATGATTAGAACTTCTTGTCAAAACCTCCAGGGAAGATTCCATGCCCAAACAAGACCCTCACTCCATTTGTATTCTTATGCGTTGTTGGAAATTTGTGATGCAGCTGATCCAAGGAAAAGGCTGCGGAGTTTTTTTAAACAATCAGGAAATGATGTGTGACTGTGGCACCTTTGACCCCATATGAGTGCAAAGATTGGGAAAGTGGTCGAGTAGATTACAAGGCCATTTGTAGAATTGTAACTCAAAGTGGTTTTTTTTTAAATTTATTCCCGCAGAGACCGGTTGGCTGACCATTAGGCCGCTACTCCTTGTGCAACTCAAGTGGCTTTGTTGAAATCTTCCCTATATATAAAGCGCAAGGGTGTGAATTGACGGTTTATTTTTGAAGTCACAATTCACATTCTCATATTACCCTTGTTTAAATTAATAATTACTAATTTAATATAATCATATACAATTCATATTTATTATTTCATGTTATTTTAAACACATTTTAAATTAATTACGCGCATATATAAATGTGTACCAAACTACTAGTGATAGTAAATTACAAGGTCAAGAATTGGCAATTGGAAGCTCATATATTTTCCTGATATAAGAAAAGGGAGTTTTATTTATGGGTGCGTAAACTATTCCTTATAGTATTGAAGTACCAGAACCTGCTAATCCTATGATGCATACAATATTTTGAAATCGATCCAAAAACACATAGTTTAAGTTGTAAAATTATATAGTTCATGTCTAAAACTACAATGTATTTAGAAACTATTAATTAATTAAGTTTTAGTATAACTATATAGTTTTACAATTAAACTACATAGTTTTGATTCCGCTGCAAATGATTGTAAACTGCACCAAATACTTTTCATGGACTAGTAATAGAAATAGGTAGAGATGGTGAAATAAGAACTCAAAAATTAATGTACAAATGATAAAATAAAACTCATATTATCTTATGGGTTCGTTACAATATGGTGATTTTCTACAATAAATTCAACATGTAATATTGTTTCGACTCATAATGAAATCAAATGTAAATTATAAACGTGAAATTTTGTCATTTAGTACAATATAACATGTTAGTATCCTACAATTGAAACGTTTTTCAACCATTTCAATTTCTCCGTTCATCATTTTCCATTATCATCATTGAAATTTTCACCGACATTGAATCCATTTTTGCCACCTTCCGCATCGTCTTAATTCTCCACAAAGCCGTTAGCTAAATCTTACGTATCGGTAATCATCTTTTCATTTCATACTCTTCAATTCCGTTCGATTGCTCCGATCACCGTTTCGCCACATTTGATAACTGCATGCATCCTCGTTTTATATTTTCTTGCATTATTAGATTCTGATGTTTTATTGATTAAATTGGAGTAATAATTTTTTTTTCATGACAAAAGTAGAGGGTTTAGGATGTGTGATATGATTTTTGTAACTTAACTATTATGATTAGACTTGGATTTAATTAGATTTGGCTATTAGATTTGTAGAAATATATAATAATTTGGATTTAAAATTCCGTATATTTAAATATCACGATATTACAAGAATTTATCCGTCATCCCGGAATTTTTCTGTAATGAAAAGCAGCGTTCTTTACGCTAATTTCTTGCTATTTAGCAATTAGAAAGCTTTTCTTATGGTTCTGTGATCTCTACTGTTTCTGAACACTGCAAATTTGAAGAAAATTTGAGTTTGTCAATATATTTAATATGTATTTTTTTGTAGAATCATGGTTTTATTAATCTGAGAATTGTAGATCAATGTTTGAAGTTGGTGGATCTCTTTATAATGACATTAATGTGTTGAGTCGTGGATAGTGAACAATTGAGTTTGTACTTGAGAGTTTCGACGCATTTTATACTTATTCTTATCTCTATTTATACTACTTCTCATCACAAATGAAAGGTTACGATAAATTAATCATACGACTACAATCAACTCCTCTAGAAAAATCTTTAAAAAATATCTCTAGATTTTTATACATATTACTTGAGCTGGGATAAATATCTCTAGAAAAATATCTCTATAAAAATCTATAAAAAACCTATAAAAACATACTACTTGAGCTTGGGCTAGGTTTTCTTTTACGTTGAAACACTTCTAATTTGGGCTAGACATTAACATATTTAATACATATAAGGCTTTGTAATGGATCCAAAACTATTAATTAAGGTTTTTCTATTAACATATTTAATACATATAACGCTTAGTAAATGTCTAAAACTACAACATGTTCAAAACTATTAATTAAGGTTTTTCTATAACTATATAGTTTTACAATAAAATTAAACTATGCAGTTTTTATTCCACTCAAATGATTGTAGACTGCCGATCCGGATCCCATACAGCCTCCAACCATATACAACCAAAATTTGAAATTTAAAATTCAAATTTAATTGAAAAAACGACGTAGTTTATTCAGAATTAATTCAAAACAATGGATTCAAATACAGTGCTGTAATAGCTATTGATCCAAAATTACGTAATTTTGGTAAAGGGTTCATCCAAAACTATTTAGGGCTATAGTAAATAGGGTTATAGTAAATATGTAAGACAATAGGACAAAATCTGAGCCATTGATTTTTATAAATTGACGGTTGAGATTAAAGTTGAGTTTTAATTAAACTAGACGGTTGGATTTGCGAAAAACACGGGGCGATTAGATTTGACGGTTATTTTAATTTAAATCTCAACCGTTAGATTATAATTAATGAACGATCGAGATTGTGTCCTACCGTCTTACGAAAAGTTAATCGTCCTCCTAGAACTTTACCCATAGGAAATAACATCAAAGTGACGTCGTTTTGGTCGTCGCAACAAATAGTTACGCTGCATCGGATCCGAATCCCAAAATAATGCAGTTTACTAAAATCAAATTTTAAAATTTCTGAACATTTTTAAAGTGATGTAGTTTTGATATTTAATAAATCAAAACTGCTTCACTTGTATTTGGTTGTAATTTGCTGGACGCATTATGAACCTAATCCGTAGACTGCATGCACTAGATACTTTTCAATGATGAGTAACAGAAATACATAAAGATGTTGAAATAAATCCTAGAAAATGAATGTAGAAATGATAAATAAAACTCCTCTTATTTATGGGTTCGTTACTACAATAAATTCAATGTGTAATATCACTTCGATTCATAATTAAATTAAATGTAAATTATACACGTGAAATTTTGTCAATATGGTACAAATATTACATGTCATTATCATACAGTTCAAACGTTTTTCAACCATTTCAATTTCCCTTTTATTCAATTTTCCTTTCTCGTCGAAATTTTCACCGACCTAATCCATTTTTCACTACCTTCCGCATCGGTTTAATTATCCAAAGAGTCGTTAGCTAAATCTTGCGTATCGGTAATCATCTTCGTTCTCTCCTCTTCAATTCCATTCGATTGCTCCGATTATTTGATAATTGAATACGTCGTCATTTTATATTTTCCTTTATTTTTAGATTCTGTTGTTTTACACTTTTACTGATTCATTCAGAGTAATATATTTGTTTATTTTTTTGATGACAAAAAGAGTGGGTTTAGGATGTGTGACCTGATTTTTATAACTCATTTACTGTGATTTAACTTGAAGTTAATAAAATTTGGCTGTTAGATTTCTAGAACTATATAACAGTTTGGATTTGAAATTTTGTATATACTCCCTCCGTCCCATAATTTATGTCCAATTTGGTTCTTTGCACGGTTTAAGAAATGAAAGAAAAAATAAGTAAAATAGATAGTTGTGTGGTAAAGAAAGAGAAAAAAATGATTTGATAGATAATAAGTGGTGAAAAATGAAGATAGAAGAGAAATATGTGGTGGAAAATTAAAGAAGACATGTTCATTTATGGTAAAATTTAGAAATGGAAAGATGATTTTGGGACACCCAAAATGGGACATTAATAATGGGATGGAGGTTGGATTTGAAATTTTGTATATTCTTTATAATAAAAAAAAGAAATTTTGTATATTTAATCATGATTTGTTAATCTGAGAATGGTAGATCAAACTTTGAAGCTGATGGGATCTCTTTATAATGACAAAGGTGTTGAGTCGTGGATAACGAGCAATTGAGTTTTTACTAGACAGTTCCGCCGCATTTTATAAAGACGCAAAATGGGAAGCTCTATTGTATTCCTAATGATTTTGGCTATAGGATTCTTCATTGCCACATATAATTTCCTGACATTGTTCATGCATAGTAAGACTGCTGAGAAACGGGTGGTTGATTATTCGATAAAGATGGCTTTAGTTGACCCTGTTGTTGAGATGCCATTGAATGTAAAGAAACTTGTGAAAACCAGGCGACCCTTTCATATTGCGCTCACAGCAACTAGCAAAACTTATAGCAAGTGGCAGTCCCGGATCATGTATTATTGGTTTAAGAAACAGAAAGACCTGCCAGGATCGGAAATGGGAGGTTTCACTAGGATTTTGCATTCAGGGAAACCTGACAATCTGATGGATGAAATACCTACATTTGTTGTCGATCCTCTTCCTCCAGGCCAGGATCGGGTGAGGCCTCTTTATAATTGTTGCGATGATACTGAGTATACTGATGTTGGTGACATAACTGAGGTTTTAATGCTTCGTCCAGGGCTATGTCGTCTTAAACAGACCTTGGGCATTTGTACAGTGGTTGGAGAAAGCTAAAATTGAAGAAGAGTGAGTTTATATACGATAGCTCTTCAACGATTCAACTCCATATCATCACTTAAACTTTTTACTACTTGGGCAGGTTCATTTTGATGGCAGAACCTGATCATATATTTCTGAAACCTCTACCAAATTTGGCATACAAAGAATATCCAGCTGCATATCGGTTTTTCTACATGAGACCTACTAAATTTGAAAAAATTATAAGGAAGTTTTATCCGGAGAAATATGGCCCTGTCTCGAACATTGATCCCATTGGTAATTCTCCAGTAATTATCAAGAAGGTATAGTCTCCCTATATCATTGCAATCCTATGCAGCTTCCTTATCATTTCCTTGTTTTCGCGGTTGGTTTGCGATAACATGCAACTAGAGCAGTCCTATTGTTTTTCATTGTTCCTTTAAAAACCATGAGTAATACATGTCATATTTTCGATGCAGACCACTCTGGATAAGATATCCCCTACATGGATGAATATATCTTTGGCGTTGAAGAATGATCCGGAGGCTGATAAAGCATTTGGATGGGTACTGGAAATGTGAGCAGGGTTGAATCAGTATACAATTTTCAGTAATAATTCGACGTAAAGTCCTTCCGTGACATTTTCTGTTTGATCTCTTTCACTTCAGGTATGCATATGCCATAGCATCGGCATTACATAAAGTGCAACATATCCTTTATGACGACTTCATGCTACAGGTTGGAATTCGGCATCTAAATCGAGTAATAGCAGATATCCGAAACTGTTTATCCTGTCTTATAATGTGCATTCTTAAATTTCAGCCACCGTGGGATCTTGAAACAAAAAACAAATATATTCTTCATTACACATATGGATGTAGCTACAATAGCAAGGTAATTCCGATCTTATCAGCTACCTGCATTCTTGAGGTTTTGTCCTGAAGCATTGTGTTATGTTCAGGGTGAACTGACATATGGGAAAGTTGGGGACTGGCTATTTGAAAAACGATTGTATAGGAGTAGACCTCTTCCAAGAAACCATACACTGCCTCCTCCGGGTGTTCCGGAGGGTGTGGTATGTCTTCATCATGTTATAACTTTTCATGTTTAATCTGTGTTAAGGTTCCAAAATCGCGGTTTCTGTTCTTTTCTTTTTGTTTTTGGTTGCTAGATGTAAATGGTAATATCTTGATGTAGTACTTGAGGATATCAGTAACTTGCAGTTTGATTTTGTGTGCAAGTGTTCTTATGTAAATCTTATTATCGCAGGTGACTCTGGTTAAAATGTTGAATGAGGCTACAGCCAATATTCCGAACTGGGACTCATTCTAAGATTCTCCTCATCTCCTTACGAGTATATTCTCTTTTAGTTTGCTGGAACAGGTTATCTCACGAGTATATTCAACTTAATAAGAAACTCCGTAAGCATCGAATATATTAAAAAATTCCTAGGGTAACTTGGTAACTTTTCCGTAAACATCAATTTTCAAAGCGTATAGCATGGCGAAAGTCTAATCGTTACATTGCGATACGACGGAATATGTATTTAATATGTAAAAATATATTTATTTAGCTTGAAATAATACTGATATATTGTAAAAATAAATTAATTAGTGATTTCTTGATATATTTTATTTAATTTTCTCGTAGTTTAGGGTGGATTTGTAAATTAATTTAGAGTTAATTCTTAAGGGTCCGCGAAAATAATACTTAAGAGCCCACGGATCTCTCTGACGTGAAAACCATGCTCGTGCCTATCCATACGACCATATTTGACAACTCAAGTCAAACAAAAAAAGAAGCAACACACCATTTAACAAAGGTTTTTGTACCTCGTTATTTAACATAATTTTTTTGATAAAAGAGGGCAATAGCCCAAGGAGCATGCAAGTGAAAATAAACTAAACTAATTGAACGTAAATCGAAAATAAACTAAATAAATTGAGATAAAAACTGTAACTACATGAAGTTATATGAAGCATGCAAGTGACGCAGCACCACGCAGCAGAATATTGTAAGAAGCTGGTGGCACCACGCAGCAGAATGTTGTAAGAAGCGGGTGGCACCACGCAGCAGGCTGCTGCAAGTAGCTGGTGGCACCACGCAGCTCATCTGCAAGACTCATCCGCAAAATTCAGCGCAACATCCTTGAAGTTCAAAATCTAGCAAGTCTCAATGCATGCGGCGGTGGAAATCCATGGCACTTCACTGAAACCTTGAATAGAAAACTCCTGAAGAGGTTATGTTAACAAGAACAAAAGAACAAAAGAAATTCTCTTAGCGAGAACTAAGAGAAACTGAAGTGATGAACTCCAATTTCCAAAAATAAAAGAGAAGTCAGAGCATTTTTTCTGCCTGAAATGTCCTAACATTTTTTATTTAACATGAAATTTTAAATGACACGTGAGGGACAACATATTTTATGACTCGGGCATGAATCAGCACGATCAGATGTTGCATTTTTAATTTCGATCTAAACAGAAATGCAAAATGTAGGACTCACATGATCAGACGACTTCAGTTATCTTCTTATCCTCATAGTATTCCATAACTTCCATTTCTACCCTCGTTGCCAACAGCGTCTCTTTACTTGACATGTGTTGCTCAATCCGCATCTCAAAAACCCGCCTACCAATCCACCCTCTTCTATGTGGAAGATTACCATTACCCCTCGTGCCTCGATCCCCGCACCACCTCAAACCCCCTCTATCATCAGATCACAAAAGGGCATTTTCGGTATTTCCCTAACTGCTGAGGTGGACCAACAGAAATTTGGATTTAGATGAAGTTGTCTCGACCACAAATCTAGTGTCTCATTTCCAACCACAAATCACAATATTGTAATCAAATTTGATGATGTTTTGAACAGAACTTCACACTTACGAGCACATGTTTTTTCTGGATCTGAAAACAAACACTGTTTTTCTGTGTGCTTAGTCCTCCGAAACCCAAACCCCTTTTGCTCAAATCTTTGTTTCATTTCTGAGTTTACTTCTGTGGCTACTTCAACTGCAACAACTTAGTGAACGAGGTTTGCCCAACTTGTAGATTTTCTGTAAAATTTATCTCCATGTCTTCAGCTTGGTATATATGTATGTGTATGTTACTAGCTAGATATGATATTGATGAAGTTTGTGTGAGCTTGTCTTCATTGCAAATCTGCTAACTCTTTTTATATTAACAATTTAAGGTTTTAGGTTTGCTGGTTTTGGTTGTGAATTCTCATTTGTTCCTATGGCTTTGTTGTATTTACCTGATAATATATGTGATTTGCATACTTTTTATTTCCTGATTAGCAGCCCATTTAATTTCTCTTCAGCTATTCGCGTGGCTTTACAAATGATACGATATAATGTGGAGATTGCGAGACTGAATGGAGGATACATTACTAAGCGAATGACTTATATACTGAATACTCTTTTGTGCATGTGTTCCAGGTTAAAGATATGGAATGGTACACGAATGATAGACTTGATGATGTTGTCGTTCCAAGCGATCAGTGTGCACAAAGCAGCTTCCCATTGCAAAACAGACGGAAGCAGTGGGGATTAAATACAATTGATGAAGGTTATGTGTCACATGATAATCCTGACGTGTTTGGGAACAGTGTGGATGATGAAGGTGACTTTAATTGCGAGGCGTTGGTGGATGTGGATCAACTTCAAATGGACCGCGTGGTTGGTGAAGAGGGAGATCAAACGGAGATCTCTGGTGTATGTGGAGGTATATCAGAGTCTTCAAATTGTTGGACTGAAATCTTGAACAATCAAGATTATCTACTTGATGGATTTCCATGGACTAATCAGACCGATGAAACTTTCCTGTACACGCTTATCTTCTAAAATTGTCTTAGTAGATTTCTCAAGTAACCTTTAGATAACACGTTTATTTCACCTTTTAGTCAGTTATTCTTCATTTGACAACCTAGAGTGTCCTAAGTCCTAATTTTAATGGGTTTGTTCTGCTGTCTTTACCTCCCTTATATACTCGCAGGAACTCATTGATTGAAGACGACTTGCATGCCAGTGATAAGTTTCACATCTATGGTTCTACAAATTCCCATGGAACTTATTCAACAATGAACAACTTAACTACAGATATGTTGTTAGACTCACATGACACCGGAAGTTATGAGCAAATGGGCTCACCTAAATTTCCCTACATATTTGATTGGGATAGGGAACAATCAGAAGTGTCTCATCACAACCTTCAAAACATGTTGATTAGAAATGCTTCTCAGGACATTGCGTCTGAAGAGAATTTCCCGCAGCCGGAATGGGTTGATAGTGAGAACCCTTCAGTCGAAGAAACTGTCTTACAAGAGTTTGATAACGCACTGCAGAAGGTATATCATCTTTAACAAAGTGTACTTACTCCGTTTTGTCTATATGTCTCTCTACTTGGACTTATCTGATATTACTTGAAAATGTATCAGATGACTGACAAGTCTCGATTATGCTTCCGGGATGCCCTGTACCGCCTAGCTACGAATTCTGAGAAAAAATCGAGTGTTTTCCAGGGTGAACATGGAAGTAGAATCTCATCAAAAACACATATCAAAACTGCACCTCCCGATCAGACTTTGAGGTACAATCACTGCATAATAACTACTATTGACATAAAACTTATTTGTAGTCCCGTGTTCTTTACATGTTAAACGGCTGGAAACTATCTTGACCTGATGATAAACTTGAAAATTCAGGTCTGTGGACAAAGATGCAACCGAACATAGAACAAACACGATTGACAAGACAATTGCAGACTTATTATTCAATAAACCACCTCAGCATGGTGACTGCCACCAGTATCACCCAAAGCAGTTACAGTTGACACAGCAGCCAGTCTTCATCAAAGGGCGCTGAACTTCAAAACTTTAGAAGTGTGAAGCAGTGAGCATTAGTCAGCAGATAACAGATAAATGCATTTTGGCTATCCAACTTTTCCTTTTGCATCCAACTTTTTTTCACTCAGTTGACATAGCAGGTCCATTTTACAAGTAAGATAATCTAAGTTTTCCTTTTGGAGTGATGCTCCGTGTGTACCGAGCTCCCGAATAGCGTCAGAAGAGTAAGGAGAATAATTGGGTAAACTTCTTAAATTACCAAAATACCCTTGGTTAGTTAGTGTGTTGGGCAGAAGAGTAAGACTATTATAATTTTTTAGCTGTTGGTAAGGACTCGCGGCCCGTGCATTAGACATTCTTCTTTCCTTTTGTTTCATCTTACTTGTAAACATTATCCGCTCCTGAGTATTTATGGGCTTTGGTGAAAATAAATTTCTTTAGCATGTCTATTTTTACCAGTAAGATATTCTCTTTTTGACGGAATAGAAACTTTCTTTAACATGTCTATTTTTTCCCAATTTCATAAATATATAAACTGAACAATAAGATAAACAAGCTTCATTGATTAACATGTTATTGTCTCCAAGGTACACATGCATCAAATTTATATGTAAAAATGTCCCAAAAACATGGTCCATGATCAGTTATTGCCCACCTACAATGACATAAATTATATAAGCAACGTTCATAATCTCTAGCGTCGATATAAGCGTCGAATACCTTCCATTGACCTCTCCAAAATACATCACACCAGAAGAAAGTCCTTCCGAAAGGATTAACACCATATCGAAAACTAGTTGAGTCCATGTAATTAAGAATATGTTCACCCATATCATCATCTTTCGATTTACAATGCACTTTAACTTGAGAGTGATCTTCCATCTGATTGTATATCTCTAGAGAAAATGTCGGGAACCATATCGAACAATCATTTGAAGGCTTTTGGTCTTGAGTAGCTAAAACTTGTGCATTCACTAGAGATATTGCAGCAAGTACTGAAAGCAACAAGTATGTATTCATCATGTTCTTTGTATCTATGACAGTCAGTTGTTGTTGACATTTATATTGTTATTATTTGTTGTTAAATGTTCATTTTAGAAAGAATACTTTAAATTTTTTATTTTTTTATGATGTGTTTTAATCTATTTTTCACTTTTTAAAATATTTATTTAAGGAAAATAGTAATGGTTATAAAAAAGACAAATCCAGCTCATTAAACTTTATAGTTTCTAAGAGTTTTCTACAATAAACAAATTTGTAATAGCTAAAAAAGGACTTTTGCTGATTCTTATTTATTATGAAAAAAGTCAATAATAATTCTTTGGAATTTGGACTCATCATATTTAAAAGGGAAATTTCAAACATCATATTTAGTTAGGAATAAAATGATTTTTTGCAGAAATACAACAGAAAAGGAAAACACTCAATAAATCCTATGCTAATAAAACTTGATTTTTCTTTTTCTTTATATGTTTATCTTTTTGTTTTATTTAACTTTAGTATAGCCTACCTAATTAGCATAAGGGAAAAATTGGAAAATTTGTGATTTTAATTTCAAACCATTAATAATAATGATTTTATGTTTTATTTCTCATTTGTTTTTTTGGAAGAGAAACCCAAGCAGCCGGATCTTATCCTCATGCCCAATCAGTTGACACTCCTTTCGATGTTTGTTACTCATTTGTTGCACATTATAACATGTGCATATAATTTTGTGCGTAAAATTTGAATACCATAAAATATTTGAATACCATAAGATTTTGTGAGACGGAAGGACATCATCTCAACCGTTGAAGTACATTAATCCAACGACTGAGAGTGATAACCGTCAATCCTCAACTGCCGCGTGTTTTTTGCTAATTCATTATCAAATTATTTAAAAATTAATTTTGATCTCAACCGCTAAAATAATAAAATCAACGATTGAGATGTTGTCTCTATGTGTCACATATATTTAATGTCCTCCTATAACCTAACCCACTTAAAATATATATGCATATAATATTAAGTGAGATTATTGCGTATAATTATTAAATTATGTAAGGAAATAATGTGTTGAGAAATGTGACTTCAAGAATAACAATTAATAAACACCTCTGCGCTTTTTATATAGAATAAATATAAGGTAGAAATAAAGATACATGAATTTACTTTAGCTTATTAGAACAAACTTTGATAGACTTTAAGTTTTGTAACGTCATGATGTATATTTTAATGAGAGAACACTTTTAAAAGCTAATAGCTACTAGTAAATTATTAATTTCTCAATTATTTTGAAAAGTACTTTTGAGGCAACATACTATCAGTTTATTATCAAAAACCACCTATATAATATGATGTTTTTCCCCATCAAAAAAAATATGATGTTTTTTCAAAAACCACTCTAATGAACCAAAATTACTGAAAATCACCATATAAATGAATTCATTAAATTTCTAACAACTCAAACCTAACACAGTGAAAGGTTCAAGGAGGACATGCATTTTTTAGTAAGACGGAAGGACATGATCTCAGCCGTTGATTTTTATCAATCCTACGGTTGATATTGGTAACCATCAATCACTAACCACCTGTGTATTTTGCAAATCCAACCGCTCAATTAATTAAAAACCAACTTTAATCTCAACCATCGAATTAATTAAATCAACGACCAAGATTACGTCCTTATGTCTCACAAAATTTACATGTATCTCAGAACTCAACTCCAGTGTTGTACATATTAATAAAATAATGATTTTCACTAAATAATATTTATTAAATAATTTATTATGAAATTATTCTTATTGTACTCAAAATAAATACCAAACAAATACGAAAAAATGCAGAAAATTAATGAAACTTAAATAAACTTCAAAATAATTTTCAAAAATTATTGAATAATTGATCGACTAGAAATAATAAATATTTAAAAATGGTATAAGTGTGTATTAGAAAATGAAACGATTAAAACAATTTGTGGATAAAAATAGTCGGGTGAGAGTAATTTGTGAAAGTATAATTTTTATATCAATCTTTTAGGTTGAATTCTAGAGAAACAATAAGTTTTTGTGAGACGGGAGGACTTAATCTTAACCGTTGATTTGTATTAATCTAGCGGTTGAGATTAAATTGATTTTTAATTATAATTAAAATGAATTAACAAAAAACACGGGGCGGTTGTTAGATTGATAGAAATCAACGGTAATGATGATATCCTTCGGTCTTACAAAATATTTGTTGTCTCCTAGAACCATTTCCCCAATCTTTAATCAATAAATGTATAATTAATATCATTAAAATTCATCGACAAAAATATTAAATTAATTTGTCGCAGAAATTGCATAATGTATTATAGTTTGATAGAAGAACGTATATTCAAAGCCAAAAACTATTGTTTTTTGGATTGATCAAATGGTTGAAAAGCGAACCGTTCATATTCTCATCATTTGGTTTATCGGGTGAAATACAAATTTTTTAATATTCTCGTTATTCGAAAATCATTTTTATCTTTTCTTGTCCAATTTGTATTTCCAAAGTTTTAAAATTGGTCAAAAAATTTCTTTAAATTATTCATTTATTAATTCATTGTTTTTATTGAATTTCAAAAACATTATTAACTCTTGAGTTTTGATCATTTAATTTTAAATTTTTATGTTTTGAAGTTTTTTCTTCTTTTGATTTTTCTAATTTTGCTGCTATCTGATTAATTTAAATACTTTGTATATAATAATTTATTCAATAAATAAATTATTCAATAAATTGCATAAGAATCATTATTTTATTAATCTAGGGTAGACCTGTTCAAATCCGGGTTGGCCCGTCCGACCCGCCGGTCCGCCCGGTCAAATTAGCGGACTTGGACACATAATTTCGTCCGACGGGCTAGCCCGGTCCGAACCGTTTTATCAATAGGGCTGGATACGTACACGTATTTAGGCCTGATTCGGGCTAAAAAGTCCGCCCGTTACCCGATATAAAAATTCATAAAATAAATTTTAATAATTATAATATGCATCTTACAATTATATGATAATATATGTGTTATATTTATATGAAATAGTTATCAATACGAAAAATATTACTTTAGTAAATTTATTTACGTAAATTTCATTCATATTATTTTGAAAATATATTGTTGCATCATTCTAAAATATTGTGTATTATTTGTGTCAATAAAAATATAGTAGTCAATACGATTTATGAGGTATTTTATTTTAAAAAATATTTTAATTTTATTTGATATAATCCAAATAATAAAAGTTATATATTTGTAATTAGGGCTTTTTGGCCCGACGGGTAACCCGGTCGATAAACGGGTCGGATATGGACATAACTTTTGGCCCGAATACACCGGGCGGGTTTAGCCCGGTCCGAATTTATGGGTTAATTTTTTAATAATTACCCGGTCCAAACCCGAACTTGAACAGGTCTAATCTAGGGTAAAGTTCTAGGAGAACGATTAACTTTTCGTAAAACGGTAGGACACAATCTCGATCATTCATTAATTATAATCTAAAGGTTGAGATTTAACGTAAAATAACCGTCAAATCCAACCGCCCCGTGTTTTTCGCAAATCCAACCGCCTAGTTTAATTAAAACTCAACTTTAATCTCAACCGTCGATTTATTAAAACCAGTGGCTCAGATTTTGTCCTCATGTCTTACATATCTTATATATAAAGAAGGAAGGAGTGAATTGACAGTTTTTTTGAAGCCACAATTCACTTAATTGACGGTTTATCAAATTTATTCAAAAACCTAATTTATTTGACATTTAATAAAATATTTGTAACACATCAAACACCTTTGCACATATTTTGCAACAAGTATTTGTAACGACAACTTAATTAAGACACTGATTGAGGTGCACACCTTAAAAGGTTTTTTGATATTTGTATGGACAGGTGAGTTTAAAATTAATATATACATTTAGTTGACATAAACCTCGACTTCACTCACTCCACTTGAATTTCAACTACATAATTTCTCCTATTTTTTCTCAACATACATAGGAGTATAACATATGCTATTATTAGCTTTTCACACCCTGACTCATTCTATCAGCTTCAGATCAGCTCCTTACAACCATAAGTACCAACTGAACCAACACTATATATACATCACTGTCTGCAATCATTTGGCTCAAGACATAATTTAGAGACACAAAATGGTTCCTGTGGTGTGCTTGGCTATTATTTTCACAGCATTCTTGGTGCCATCACCCACTGCAGCGAACTTTTACGAAGATTTTGAGATCATATGGGGAGATGGTCGAGCTAACATATTAGATGATGGAAAGATACTCACCTTGTCCCTTGATAATACTTCTGGCGCAGGGTTCCAATCGAAAGATGAGTACTTGTTTGGGAAAATAAGTATGCAGATCAAACTTATTCCTGGAAATTCCGCTGGGACCGTCACTGCCTTCTATGTAACCTTAACATAAAACACTCTTGTACCTTAATATTTAGTTTGCTCACTTTGTTTGTGAATATTGTTCGGCTTGAGTGAGGCTTTTTTTCTTTTCTTGCAGCTGTCTTCTGAAGGAGCGGATCATGATGAGATTGATTTCGAGTTCCTTGGGAACCTGAGCGGCCAACCGTACACTGTCCACACCAACGTATACAGCCAGGAAAAGGAAAAAAGGAGGAACAGTTCCATCTTTGGTTTGATCCCACAGCTGATTTCCACACTTACACTTTCCTGTGGAATCCATCGTGTATCATGTAAGTCTATTTATCACAATTTGACAATTCCTTTCGCCATCTAACAACCTGATTCCATTTTCCCAGTTTTGCTATTGATGAAGTGCCCATCAGAGAATTCAAGAACCTAGAGGTCCTTGGAATTGGGTACCCGAAACGGAAGCCAATGAGACTGTTCTCCACCTTATGGAACGCGGATCAATGGGCCACAATGGGTGGATCAGTGAAGACAAACTGGACACTGGCTCCATTTATTGCAACTTATAGAAACTTTGACGCAAATGCATGCATAAAGAATAAGGGGTCAACATCACCATACTCGACTTCTTGTGCAACATCAAGCCATGCTTACAACATCCATCCCTGGATGAATGAAGGACTCGATGCAGCATACCGAGGGAAAATGAACTGGTTCAGGAAGCATTACATGATTTACAATTACTGTAATGATGCCACCAGGTTTCCACTAGGACTTCCTCTTGAATGCAGCTTGCCATATTAAATCCTCAAACCTTGGAGCTGAGGGTTTTCATGCTCCAGACTTTCACCCTTCTATTTGTTTGGCTGTTCTGAAAGGTGAAGAGAGACCCTATTTTTCCTGATTTCAGATGTCAGCGAGTATACGAGAATTCTTACATACAAATAAATGATTGATTTTGCAGCACACTTTTCAATTTAGCCAATCATTTTTGACATCTGCATTTTCATATAATGCAACAGCTTTCGACACAACAGATATCAAATGTCAATCATCTAAGAATGTTGTCAACTCGTCAAGTGATAACAATTTGCACGCCACTGCCAAATGCCACCCTTTGTTTTTGACCGCAACTTAGGGTTCTCGATTGCTTACTGGATGTAGCCAGACATTCCTACATCATCGTACAACTGGCGAC
Organism: Sedum album; assembly: GCA_006409495.1. Taxonomy (NCBI): domain Eukaryota; kingdom Viridiplantae; phylum Streptophyta; class Magnoliopsida; order Saxifragales; family Crassulaceae; genus Sedum; species Sedum album. The sequence goes on from QZGG01001797.1 coordinate 28,728, forward strand.
CGAACCGCATCTTGTGTTAAGTCGAGTTCACAGAAGACAAATGCAACGATAGGTTCAACAGTTGGCTTAAGTCGAATTGGAAAATTACCTAATCGATTGTCTAATTTCTCTAATGGGGTTTCGGAAGTTTGGTCAATATAGTTTAGAACTCGGTCAATTGATAATAAAAAATTGAGACGCTTCATTAAAGATAAAATTAGAGTTTGTTACATGTACAGAAATAATTTTTGTGAACGAGAAACTCGTGATTTAGTGTGCGCACAGACTCATCAAAGTATCAATTACTAGAGCCAATCTGAGTTCGATATCTGGTGGAAGCAGATTCTCAATGATAGGATAGAAAAAAATAATTAAGCCCCAGTCCTTGAGCAATTTTTTTATTTAAAAAAAATTAGTGTGCGACCGATAATTAAGAGTTATATGTTTTGATTGTCCTCTTAAGACAAAACAGTTACGTTTATAAATTACATAGGTTTTTAAAATAGAATAATAAGTTTAACTTTCAAAATAATAAGTTTTTGTTAGATAAAAGAATTTAATTTAATTATCTCCCTAATAATCTAATTGTTGACATTAATTTTAATTAACAGACGGTTAGATTTGCAAATGACCGCTTCGATTTGAAGGTTTTATTTTGAATTAAGTTTTTTATTAAATTATTAGTAATCAATCATGGGAGTTAGGATCAAGGAGGACAAATGATTATTGTAAGACGGAAGGACATAATCTTAGCCGTTGATTTGATTAATCTAACGGTTGAGATTAAAGTTAGTTTTTAATTAAATAGGCGGTTGAATTTGCAAAAAACACGGGTGGTTGGATTTGACGGTTATTTTTTTTATTAAATCTCATCCGTTAGATTACTAGTAATCAACGGTGGAGATTATGTCCCACCGTCTTACATAAACTTAGGTGTCCTCCTAGAACTTCTTCCTCAACCATGGTATTACAAATATTTATGTCATTTTAAACTTCTTTTTCTGAAACAAAGAATATTAGAGTTAAGTTTTAGAGAGAACATTAAATATTTGTCAGACTGAAGGAAAAATGTCAACCGTTAATTTGATTAATCTACTGTTTAATTAAAATTGAATTTTGGTAAAAATGAATGATTAAATTTACAAAATACATGAAGATTATTTTTAATTTAAATATCATCAATTACATTGATAAAAATCAATGATTAACATGATTTCCTATCCTACATTAATATATATATATCCCTCATAAACCATTTACATAATATCAAATTATTTATTATTCATTCAGTTAAATGAACAAGATAACTGGAAAAAAGTACAAAATGACAAAACGACGGCGTTCTGGTGATTGAGGAAATCCAAGTTGCGTGTGTTTATCGGCCCGATCTTGTTTGGGGGGAATTCAAGTCGTCGCAGATGTGATGGACCGAAGACGTGGGGAGCCGAAATCAAACACGTATCGTCCTCCGCGATTCTCTGCTTCTGCTCAGAACCCTTATACGAATAATCGGAGCAGTAATTTGAGTAGACGCGGTGATGAAAGCGCCGAACGTCGAATTGGAACCCTAAACCGGAGCGATATTGTATCTGGAAACAGCCGTCGGGAAGGTTCAGACGATGATGACACAACAGGCAATATGGTTGGGACCTGCACGCTGATGTGTTCTGGTAAATTTTGTTATAGGAAGATTCGATTTTGGTGATTTTTTTTTTGATTTTAATTTTATGTTCAGTTGTGAATGGTGAGTTTAGATGATGCAAGATTGTTTGATTGATTGATTAATGATGTATTGATTTGGACAGAGAAAGAAAGGGCTCACGCGAGAGACTTAGAGATTTGTCTGTATTTGAGAGGCTTAATGGAGATCCTAGTAGGTCATCTCCAAGCCTTGCTGTTAAGAAGGTAATAGCTTAGTTGACGACTTCTGGTTCTCAGTTGCATCTATCAGTAAGCTCTAATATTTTTTAAAATTTTAGAGGAAAATCTGTGAGAATTATAAGGCTGCATTCATTTACGCATTATGTATCTGCTTCGATTGGTTTTTTTGTAATGGTATAAGTTCACTGGCATTAGACACTAGGAACATATCCTGATATCCATGCCAGTAATGAACAAAGTAAATGTAGTGTTTTTGTTTCAAAGATTGATTTTTATTATGTTTTAGTTCTGCAGAACTATATCCACCAATGAGGCTTCAGATCTACGACCACTCCCTGTTCTGGAGGATACGTTGAAGTACTTATTAAGTCTGGTGGATAACTCAGACCATCCTTTTGAAGTGGTTTATGACTTTGTGTTTGACCGTATGAGGTCAATAAGACAAGACCTGACCATTCAGCATGTGAACAACGATCGGGCAATACGTATGTATGAGGAAATGGTATGACTTCAACCAAAACTTCTTGATTCTGTTTGTTTATTTTTGGGGAGCGTAGGGAGCCTGTCAGATACATACATGGACTAGTCATCTACATTTATAGCTTAGAGGGAAAACATTATATGGTCATATTTGTAATTTTATATAATAAAACAGTTTACTTTCAAGCTGCTATTAATTACTAATATATTTATATATTTCGGTATACTAATTGTATTGGCACAAAAGGAGCTGAGGCTCTGGCAATCTTACTTGCATAGAAAACTTAGCGTAAATTACAATGATGGTGCTGCAGGTTAAATTTCATATTGTATCACACTACAAGCTTCGACGTTGCAGTCCTAGTCCTCACACTTCTTCATCCCTATTCCTTAACATGGAGCAACTGATGAAAGCGCTGACTTCTCTTTTTAGTTTGTATGATGCAAACAGAGATAAAAACCCAGCACATGGCAATGAAGCAGAGTTTTGCTCCTTTTATATACTTCTTCACCTTGATCCTTGTAACAAATCAAAAGTTATCCTCATTCCATACTCTTTGCATTGATACCCATCGTGCCTGGGAACCTCTATTTACCTATACTCTTCTTCTTGATAATAGGGGGAGTCACTTGCATTATGGTTTCGTAATGTTCCTTCTCCAATTATGAAATCCAAGGAAGTGAATTTTTCTCGAAGATTGCTAAGGTAAAATTATAACTGAAACGAATGCTGGTTTTTTTATATTGCTCAACTGTTTTGCTTTTCAGACTAATAGCTCAAGAATGTCTACCTTGTTTGTCTTATTGCAGAGCATTTCGGATGGGAAATTACAAGCAGTTCTTATATACGGCATTGGCTGAAGCATCGTATTTGCAATATTGCATATTAGAATCTTGTTTTAATGAGGTAACCCTAGTTAATTATTGTAATTATCCATTTCCTGAATCATTAAGTACTAAAACAGCTTTCATGCTTTCTTTCTATTTGTGTTTTCAACTTTTTTCTGCTGTCTACTGTAAAGGTTCGAGCATTTGCTCTTGAATGCATAAATCATTGTGGCTACAAGCTTCACCCGATTCCCTTGGCATCTTTGTCCAAGATCTTGCTGATAACTGTATGAACATTTCTCAACGTTTGTTCTGGTTCAGTTATACTATTATGATCAAGACAAAGCGGTATACTCACCACGATGTGTCTGCTTGTAGGCTTTAGAGGTGAAATCATTTTGTCAAGCGTGTGGCCTAGAGATTTACACCGATGAGAAGGAAGAGAATTTTTTAATTACAAAGCAAACTACATTTGCTCGCCCAAAGGATGGATTTCAGAATTTCTCTTTTTTGGGTTTGGAGCACTATGAGAAGCAATGATTTGTATTTGTTAATGTCACCAAAGATTAGTAACATGATTGACCGAAAGCGAAAGAGTTCAGCAGGAACCAAACTAAAGATGAGTGACATGATTGACCGAAAGCCAGAGTTCAGCAGGCACCAAAATGATAATCGAAAGCAGAACTGTCTTCCTATTCTGATTGACATTTGGATCTAAAAGTTGGAACAAAAATGAATCACTGGTTCTTCAGGCTGCCAGACTTCTAAACCTGCCCTCAGAAGATGTATATGAATTCCAAAGCCTCCACTGTTTGGATATTAAATCCTTAAAGATGAGAACCTACTAAGGTGTTGTAAATTATGATAAGGGAATCTAGATGTATAACCTGCTCATGTTTTGTGTTTTATGTATAATCGGGATATGTTAATCACCAAATGTACTGTTGAGGATACTATAAGGATAGAATCTATTAAATCTTGTTCGGTCTTTGAATTTCGTTTGGATTAACCATCAAGATTTAGAACCGGTTCAGATGTGACAATATTTGAATTTCATTTGTACAAAAATAGTGTTTGGGTTGCGAAATGTTGAGTTAATACTTGAAAAATAAAAGTCTGCATTAGAAAGGAAAGGTCTAAGAGTTAGCTAGACCTGCTGAGTTAATACTTGAAAAAAATCCGGAGTATACATACGTTTTGATTCAATCCAATGCGATTGACTGAACAGTCCTTCGACTAATCAGGCATTAGTGTGTGTACCTTCCTCTACAAAATCAGCTGCAGCCTAGACAACATTTACTGCAAACATCATGCGTACATAATGTGATGCATCTGTCCACCTCAAAACTCCAAAGTTGTAACCCTTCGCAGCTTTCTTTCCGTTGAATGAAACTCTGAATGACAGTTTCTGCATCTCTTTAGTAAAAACAAGTTTCTTTGGCCAAACACTCACTGCTAATCCTTTCGGAGCATGCACGTAAGCCACATATGTTGAGTTTGCGGAACCTACATTGGTGACAGTTCTTGTGACACTCTTGACAGTGTCCAGTTGGCCGATTGATATTGATGGGTAGTTTACATTTGACACAAGTTCTTCTGATGATTTTGTTGGACACGTGAAGTTTGTATTTGACATTGCGCGAACATTTTTCTCTGTGAATCCGTAGTAGCATAGAAAGAGTAAATGATCTTCAATCCTAGTTTCGAAAACTAAACCAGGATTCAAAGCTTTTAGCGGGTTTATCTCCCCGCTTCCCATTTCGTGCAAGTTTGCGTAGCTCTTCGAGCTGTTTGTCAGAAAATCCCTCATATTGTTGGACGTCATTGCTGCACAACAACAAAAATATATCATTTGGTAATTATAGACTTATAGTAATCAACATTGATAGAATTCAGCATTTTACTTAAATTCAAAAAAATTTCGACTAGAACTTAACCTGTCGTCATCAAAGCTGATTTGATCATGGAAGAGCTCCATCCGGGGTGAACAGATTTAACAAATGCAGCAGCGCCAGTTACATGAGGACATGCCATTGATGTTCCAGATTTTATACCGAAATTTGATATTCTTTCTCCAACTGGAACTTTTCCGGCTTCTTTAGTAGGAATCATTGCACCCAATATAGCCACTCCTGGAGCGGTAATGTCAGGCTGCAGTAAATATTCAGATCACACTCCTGGTAGCCTCAAGTAAGAACAAAATATTTTCATGTTTATTTTCTTTTGGCTATGCACATGAAAAATAAACCTTCAGAATATTTTCGGTTAGTCCTCCAGGACCACGAGAAGAAAAGTATGCGATAGCAGGAGCTGGTTTAACTCTGGAGAGTTCAAAGGTTCGGAGGATAGTCGCAGATGCATTCCTGTCAGGGCACGGAAGAGAAATGGAAGTGTCAAATATACTACACACGAAGAAATTCCTACCTTTGCTATAACATTTTATTATCAAGAGGCTGACCTTGTGGAATTGATGTAGTGAAGGAGTTCAGTCCCTGCAGCATTTCCAAGCTGCGAAAAAGGGAAATTGCCAGAGTCAAAAGGCCAACTTGTCGAGTGCTCATCAATGATGATCAGCCCTTTGGCTTTCGAGTCTTCAACGACGAGCTTCATAATTTCTCTCGAAAGACTTGAATCATCTCCCATACATACAACAATTTTACCTGCTACTTTAATTCGGTCCAACGATCCCGGATAACAGGTTCTGCATTTTGAGAGACCTGATGATCAATTTTTTGAATGTACTAGTTCATGAATATCCTTGCGGCGCAATTTAGTATTTGTATCATGTGTGAATTTACCTTGCTTCAGATATAGGGGTAAACTTAGCTGCAGCGCTTGCTCCGTAAACTAGTGGATACGACTTTGAGCGACTGAGGTTCGAGAAACTGATTGCTGATCCCTGCAAGAAATAGCATGACATGAAAATACAAATAGCAATAAAACTGAGACAAACAAGTGATTTCAAATGCTCAATATTTTTTCTTGAACTCACCTGAAATGATTTGCCATTTCCAAGAAAAATGGTGGATTTAAAGTCTCTATCGATACTTGACGCTGCAACAGTAAATATCCAAGGAGCTGTATTCACAACAGTAGAAGGATCAGGACCCTCGTTTCCACCAGAGCATACCACCATGAGGCCTTTTTGGGTAGCATGGAAAGCACCAATGGCTATGGAATCATCCAAAAAATCTGCTTGAAACAATGAGGAAACTCCAACAGAAATTGAGATTATATCCACCCCATCTTTTATGGCATCGTCGAAGGCTTTGAGTATAGATGAAGAAGAGCAACCAAGCTCAGTGCAAGCTTTGTACATTGCAATTCTTGCAGAGGGTAAGCCTCCTCTTGCTGTACCGAACCCCAGTCCATAGTAACTTGCATTGGCTACACGAGAACCAGTTGCTACGGAGGATGTGTGTGTTCCATGACCAACTGAGTCTCTTGGGGAGCCACCAGACTTGGCCGGACGATATCTTTTAGCTTTAGAGTCCATTTGTATGCTGTTATAGTATCTTGCTCCAATCAACTTCCTGAAATCAATGTATCAACAAATTTACGAAGCATAAATTAAAACCTTTGATAAATGTCACTGACGCATATTCGGCAAGCATATGAAACTCATTCACCACACCTGTTGCAGTTTGATTTCTTGAAATCATTTCCCTCCATGCAAACTCCTTTCCACCTTGACGGGATTTCACCAATGCCATGATCGTCGAAACTTGGAGACTCGGGCCATATTCCTGGAGCACTTAAAACATTATGATGCAAAATTTATATACAGAACTACACTAAGTACTGCATATACATACCTGTATCTATCATGCCGATTATGACATCATTTTTTGGATGCCTGTACTCAAAATTTGACTTAATGCCAGATTGTGTGTTCAAAAAGTCCCAAGACCTTGTAGTGTGCAGAGGAATAAGTGTGTCGGGAAAGACAGAAACGACTTCCTCATAGCCTTTTCACCAAGTAATACAATTTTAGTTCAGGTTACTGTGTAAAAATTTGCCAACAATGGTAAAAAGGTAAGTTAGACAATCAATCACCTGAAAGTACAGAAGCTTCATTCTCCGTGAGAACTGCAGAGAACCCTTTGAAAGCATGATGGTACGAATGCCCGAGAGAAATTCTTTCAGTATGTTCACTGAAACATAATAGACATATTAAAACTTTAGGTAAAAGAAAAAATAATAATGAATGCGAACATTTTGAAAGCTTCATGAATTCAAGACTTTCTGAACTAACAAGTTCATTTCTCGAAAAATTGCGAACCTTGGAATGATGGAGGACAAAATCTTCAAGTGAGCTAGCTCAGAATCTGCTTCATCGAGAAATGAAGAAGAACCACCCATGTAAACAACATAAGGCTGCGTGATTGATCACAAGCACAACTGTTGTGAGCAAACTAACACATTTCTGAATACATCCAATTAATGTGATAGAAAATGAGAAAACAGCACCTGATATTCATCTTTGGATGCAGTAGCCGAGCAAAAATTGATACCAGAAGTAGTAACAGATAACAGTACTAACAATTGCAGAAGATGAAGAAAATCCATGACTAGAGAAAGTGCTTGATGAGCAATTGTGGGACTTGTTTGAACATGTGCTGCATCCATCAGTCGTTTTTATAGGCTGACTTGCACTTTCACAGTATGCTTGCTTGATTGTTAAGGTGCAATCGCCGAGTTGTCATTATTAATTATCAGACAACTCTCAATATTAATATATACCAATGAAGCCATGTTTCTTGTTAGCCATGTTTCTTGTTCTCACTTTTCAGAGCCTGAGACATTAAAATCAAGGGTATTAAAATATTTTCCGAAGATTATTTTGTAATAACATTAGGCAAAAGCTGGAATACTAATCTGCGAAACTTTCGTATAACATACCTCAGAATACTTGGATTGTAAATGAAGTTAATGTTTCACGTAAGCTGATCGTTCATCTGTACTTTTTGTCCTTTTTGTGTCTTCATTTTTCCCAAATCGTCAATCAGGGACCTTCAACACTAGAAAGATGAAGGGAAACTCATTGAATAATTAGATAGACATTGCAAGGTTATAATTCAGCAAGTGCAGCACTTTGCTGCAAAAATGGTGGAAAAGGGTGAACAAATAACTTGCAAATCAAGAAAGAATATATATAGTAGAATTGGTATTGAGACTCAATGCCCATGTGATCTAAATCTTCTTTTTCAACTTTAGTTGTTCTCATCTTATCAACTTCCTAGCCCTTCTTTGCTTCCTGCTTGTATAAGGGTTCTTGTGCTTTGTGTGTCATTCAAGTCTTTATGGACGATAATGTTGCAACTCAGTTGCCCAGATCAATGTTGCTATAAAATAATGACCTCAACACACAACTCTTCCAAAATGCGAGACATTTATACACTGCCTGTATTGACGCTGTCTGATTTTCTTACTATTAACACTGGAAGAAAAGTGTTGCTTAACAAAAAGAATTCATCCACTCGAAATTGTATAGCAAATATTTGTATGAATTTTGAGTATCTAGAAATTTATGGTTGTGTAGAGTTATGCATACATAGTAATTTTAACTTGCAGTTTCTAACATGCTACATCATCTAATATTAAACACAAAATGATGGGGAAGATTCACCTTGTGCCGCGTAGCTGCAGTCTGACATCATAGCCTTAGTATTCTGTCCAGAGCAAGCCGTAAAAGGAAAGAATAACTTGACTCGAGTAGCCAGTGACCTGTAAACAAGACAGCGCCAATATTCACTTGTGTTGACAAGAGTTTTTTCTTCCAAAACAGGCAATATGTTTCTTACATTTTACAAACCTTATGCTTTATCTCCAGGGAGGACTAGAGTCAATATAAGCAATTTTTTAGCTGCCACAAATGGCACACCTCACATCAGATATTGAAACACCTAAAGTATTTTAATCAGATCATCAATGCAGCCAGGAATCTAAAGTTGCTAATAAATGCTTGTTGTTGAGAAAGCGATATTAATGAACACTCACATGCTCAACTTTCTTATGGATAGGTATATTATGTACTATTTTTGTTCGAACCCTCTTTAGACTATGAGCCATTATAACAGACTTTTACCAGAGTTGAGACATTTGAAGAAGTTTAGACAGAAGATTATCTGTGATGAAACAAGCTTTTTGTTAGATTATAATGTAAAAAGTACGCATATTTACCGACTAAAATGCACTGCCTCTTGATCTCCAATTGCAGCTTCAACAAAAGTGCTCCAGCTTTCTGTAAAAGATGAACCCAATAAATGTGTATTATTAGCAGCATGAATTATAACTAACAGTGGCAATTCATGGAGGATAGTCTATAACAGTCGAGAAAAAAGTAACCAGCAGTCAACAAGTATTTTAGCACTGCCAGTAATTTTGAAAGAAGCCCTGATGTGCCCCATAACATATTTAGCTGTTCTCTAGTATCCCTACTGGACAGAAGGGTGTTGATCTGACATTCTATAATTTGCGCGAAATGCCTGCTCAGGAGAAATCTGATAAGCATCAAGAAAGAGTATGTAATCACTGATATACAAATGAAAATGACCTTATGATGCCAAAGCTTACCAAACATTTCTGAGCAAAACTTTCCATATTGGAATGATCTGTCAAATAAGGTAGCTTTCAACTATGAAACATCATTGCATGAGAATAATTCACACATCTGCTACAGAAAGATCAAAACTATATGGGTGGGGGCGACAGCAGAGCTTAACTTACCAGTCATCTTTAGCTTCACCATGCACTGTAGTTCATTCTGGTGTTCACCGTGTCTCCTAGTTCCAAACAGTATTGTGATAATTTTATATCATCACCCTGTCTCGATTTTTTTCTCATTTTCACCGCACAGATTTTTACTGAGCCATCTTGGAGCATAAGAGCTATAAGCCAAAGTGATGCCGAGACATCACCTAGACATCCTGATCGGAGCATAAACGTTCAGTCATGATGATTGAAAAATATTCTACACCTATTTCAAAGGCAACAGACAAGGAATATGGATATGATGAGATACAAAACAAAACCATAGAAGATATGGGTACTGTCCAACCTAATCTACTAAAATTATCTGGAATAAGATTTCCCAAATAACATGGAATTTCTCACTGAAGCACCCAGAACTAAATGTCTGTCCCATGGTAATTACCGTATCATATATTTTCACATCACTTGGAGCAAAGAATACAAACTTGACACGAACCCTTATTGGGCAAGCCACTGATCAAACCATCAACAAAACCACAAAAGCCCATGGCAAAATCAATGACTGATTTTTAAATTAATTAGATTCACAACAGCTCTTATTAAACGGCAACTTTATACAATGTGATTTGTGCATTCAAGTTGCAGCAGAATCACATTGCCCATCATATAGAGTCATAATTTGGGCAGCCATATTTTCCCTGAAGTAGCAGGAGTACAAAAACATTTCTAAGTTTTCATTGTGCATAAACTCATCTGGTAACCAGTGGATGGGAAAAGAAAGCCACTGGAGTGGGCTACAAATCTATTACTTGAATATAAGGGCGTCACGACCTGGACCGACCCCAATGTAGTGAATCGGTACGCCAACTAGTTCTTCAATTCTTTCAACATATTGGCGTGCAGCTTTTGGGAGGTCAGAGTAGTTTCTGACATTTGATATGTCCACGTTCCATCCAGGTAAAACTTCATAATCAACCTGGACAACCAAGTAAATATGTGAATAAAGGAGGTTGAACCTTGGAATGCAAATTGAATATTTTATTTCCATGCACTGTTGGTCATGAAATATCAAAAACTCAGGACTATTGCAGGTTTATCTAAAATTTCTATTGACGCTAACTCCAATCATGTTACACTCAGAAAGCATACTATCATGGGATCAGGAACTAACCTTTATCTGCTCAAGGGTGCTTAAGTCAGCCGGGAATGAATTGATTGTCGTGCCGTCATAAGTCTTGTACGAAGTCCCCAAATGAATCTCAGGGAGGTCAGAGAGAACATCTAGTTTGGTCAAATTCAGGGATGAGAATCCATTTATTTGACAGCAATACTTCAATGCAACAATATCAAGCCATCCACAGCGACGGGGTCGTCCCGTAGTAGTGCCAAATTCATGCCCGGCAGCTCTAAGGCGATCTCCGAGTTTTCCCAAAAGTTCAGTAGGGAAGGGGCCTGAGCCAACCCTAGTAGTATATGCTTTCACCTGAGTACGGAAAAATATCTCATTAACAAAATTTCCAAACTGTAAACAAAAAAGCATATCTGATGCATAACCGTCAATAAAAATTATGATATATAATAGATGCAAAAACATGCATGCACTTGAAAGACAGATGCAGTGGACGAACATGGTTGTATGCTACTATGCTAGTATAAGTTAGTTCTTATTTCATTTGAATATATGACGTTCAAACTAATAACTTTGTTAGGAATCGTTGATCTTACCACGCCGACTAAATCTCCCACAACTCTGGGAGGAATGCCGAGTCCAGTGCAAATGCCACCAGCTGAAGGGCTTGAAGAAGTGACAAAAGGATATGTTCCGAAGTCGATATCAAGCATGGTTGCTTGGCCACCTTCAACCAAAATCTTCTTGTTCTGTGAGATAGACTCATGCATCACATGTACAGTGTCAGCAATGAAAGGTTCTAACCTATCAGCAAATCGCTTGTAATTTTCAACTTCTGTCTTGAGTGTGTCACGGTCATACTTAAATCCTTCAAATCTTTTAGAAGCATCAATCAGTAAAACATCGAGTTTATCAGCAAAGGTATCCATATGCCTCAAGTCACTAACTCTAAGACCATTTCTAATCACTTTACTCGAGTAACACGGTCCAATCCCTCTTTTAGTGGTGCCAATAAATGATTTAGCAAGCTCAGCCTCTCTCAGCCCATCTACTTCTTGATGCAAATCAAATAGTAGGTGAGCACGGTCAGACACCAATATCCTCCCTTTGCAAGGCACCCCATTAGATTTGAGCCCATCAATTTCTTTGAAAAGCCCAGGCAGGTGAACGACAACCCCATTTCCAATAACACACAATGTATCCTCATTAAGGATCCCTGACGGTACGAGGTGAAGGGCAAATTTTTTACCCTCTGAGTTATAAATGGTGTGGCCAGCATTTGCCCCACCCTGAAAATGTTGATGTCATCTAAGTAAACCTCGAAAATTAGAACTTCACTAGAGTCTAAACTATATAAAAAGGCTTTTGACTAAAGTGTTTTTGAGAGATACCTGACAGCGAGCAACAATGTCGAAGTGAGGGGCTAAAATGTCGACAAGTTTTCCCTTCCCTTCGTCACCCCACTGGACAACCAAGACTCCACTGACTTGACTCAGAGACTGAACTCTACTCAAAGTATCTTCTTTTCCAGTTGGGAGCACAGTTGGAGCAGCAGCTCTCACAGGACACACACCAACTCGATTCTTCTGATAACCAGAACGAAACAAACAAGAAGCTCTTTGTTTGACAGAAAATAGTTTCCCAATCTGAGCTCCGCCAACTCTTACACTCGACAGCGCACTAGCATTTGTGTCAATCATCTGAGTCGTCGCCATGACTAAACTACCCTTTAAACAGATGCAGCAAAGCAAATAACTGAATAAGTATTAACTTTTTATAACATGTGACATCTTTACCGCACTTACATCCATCAACTTCAACAAAGCTATAACTCTTTCTAACTGAATTCAGCAAATGTAAAAACAAACCAATCCATTCAAATCCTCTTCAAACAAGTTAAATTATTTACGGACTTGAAAATCGAGAATTAAAAGAAACAAACGCAGACGACCAACGCGATGGTGGATAAGAAAGACTCTAATTTTCTACCAATTATGGAAAGAAAATGCTGGAAAAGAAGTTACCAGGAGCCGAGGCGGTCGGGCGAGTGGAAGACGGTTTGAGGAGGAAAGAGGTGGCGAGTCTAGCTGTGAGGCACAAGTCGGATTAGGGTTTTGTTCGAATCAGTGTTTGAGTTTTATTTTTTCTACAATAAATACTAATTAGATAAGACAGAATAATCTTTTTCATAGAATATCAAATCAACCATGTTCTTTATTTTTCTTTTTAATCTGAGGAAATATTTTAAGAGGAAAAATAATTTTTGTAAAAGATTAATATCGACAGTTGATTGGATGACATTTAAAGTAAGATAATTGTTAAATTTAAATATTCTTTTCTTACAAATCATATATATATATTAAAAGAGAACTATGATTGGACACGTGTCACCGTGTGAGCGATTTGGCCTACGTGTCATTTTTTTAAAATTTTGAATTCTTTTCCCTTTTTTCTGATTGGCTTGCTAATTTTTTAAATCCTAAAACCCTCTTATCTATTTTGCACACAAATTTAAATTTAACAATTTTTAAAAATCAGGAGTTATTCTTTTTTTAATTGCTTTTAAATATCCTCAAATCATGTATTTTATCCAATGGTTGTTAAGTGATGAATATATGTTAACAATTTTTAAAATCAGGAGTTATTCTATTTTTAATTGCTTTTAAATATCCTCAAATCATGTATTTTATACAATGGTTGTTAAGTGATGAATATATGTTATTCAAATTTCAGTTTAGGCTAAAAATCAGGAGTTATTCTTTTTTTAATTGCTTTTAAATGTCCTCAAATCATGTATTTTATCCAATGGTTGTTTTTTTTTGATAGCGGTTACAATGGGTACAATTCGTCTAAGATCTCATACATGAGAATCCTATTCTAATCACTAGTAGCACAGGTCACAACGGACACCTTCACCCAATCATTGACAAACATGTTTAGCCAATCAAGCGCGTATGTCTCTCCGCTCTGCTTACACGACCACCACTTTCATGAACACCGACGCGAACAAGCCCCACGTCCAAAGGCAAGCAAGGACGAAAGCCTCCGCACAACACACACAACCTCCTCGCTCGCGCGGGAGGAAAGAAAGACCTCCTCGCACGTAGCGGGAGGAATGAAGCCCCAGAAAAAATCTGAGATAAATTGGTGAGGCCAGGGTTCGAACCCTGGCCCTGAGGTTCCTTTGTCAGGTTCCTCAACCATACTCTGTTGGCTTATCCAATGGTTGTTAAGTGATGAATATATGTTAACAATTTTTAAAAATCAGGAGTTGTTCTTTTTTTAATTGCTTTTAAATATCCTCAAATCATGTATTTTATCCAATGGTTGTTAAGTGATGAATATATGTTACTCAAATTTCAGTTTAGGCTAAAAATCATTCTTTTTTTAATTGCTTTTAAATATCCTCAAATCATGTATTTTATCCAATGGTTGTTAAGTGATGAATATATGTTATTCAAATTTCAGTTTAGGCTAAAAATCAGGAGTTATTCTTTTTTTAATTGCTTTTAAATATCCTCAAATCATGTATTTTATCCAATGTTTGTTAAATGATGAATATATGTTACTCAAATTTCAGTTTAGGCTAAAAATCAGGAGTTATTCTTTTTTAATTGCTTTTAAATGTCCTCAAATCATGTATTTTATCCGATGGTTGTTAAGTGATGAATATATGTTATTCAAATTTCAGTTTAGGCTAAAAATCAGGAGTTATTCTTTTTTTAATCATATATATATTAAAAGGGAAGTATGATTGGACACGTGTGAGCAATTTGGCCTATGTGTCATTTTTTTAGAATTTTGAATTCTTTTTCCCTTTTTTCTAATTGGCTGGCTTTTTTGAATAATCATATCCCCTATATATTAAAAGGGAAGCACAAATCCTACATGTCTCTCAACGAGAGTCATTACCGGGTTAATTTGGAATATGCTCGGAATATTCTTTTTCGTTTTAATGCACTTAATTATGATAACAAAAATATTTTGTTAAAATCTCTTCAATTTCCAAATTTTGTTCAAATAAAACTGAATATATCAAATTTAAATTTCTTAAAATTACTCAAAATATAACTTCACCCCGCACAAGGTGCGGGTAAATACCTAGTTCAACCGTAAAATTTAATTAAAAATAATTTTTAATTTGAAATGATGGTTAATCAAAATCAACTTTTTAAATTTTGTCTCATTTGCCTTGTTTTAAAATGTAGATTCTGCCTTGAAATATATGTTTGTCCGTTCCATGAATAACAATGAAGTAGGAATTTTTTTATAAATAAAATATATGTGCAATTCATATGTCTCATTAATGTATTGATACAATAAAATCATATTATGCATAAGCCTGACTTTGACACGCTGTATGTTTTCAAAAGAATGCGTTACCGAGTGTGACAGCGTGTCAAAGTCAGGCTTATGCATAATATGATTTTATTGTAGCAAGGAATAATATTTGTAATGTAATTATGTCAAGTTCGGTTGAATAACAGAAATTATACGTGGTGCTTGCATCTTCTTCTGCTCTCTTTGTTTTCTTGTGCTATATTGGCCTGTTCGTCTTGACCTGGAGTGATATTATTCCTTGAAATTCAAGAATTATTTCAAGCAAAGCGAATAAAGACTAAACAGTAAGATACGCAATGCAGAACATATGATTGTGTGTTGAGATCCATTGACCAGTCGGTCGCCTTTGAATACAGTTAAATAACACAAGTTTCTGATCGACAGGAAATTTCCATGTAAATAAGATACTTTAAACAAATGAAGATGACCATTTCCTGGAAATTCAGCAAGTTTCCGAACTAAGTTTAGTAATCAAATGATTGACAATTGACAAAGACCTACACGGTGAGCGCGTTAAATTGTATTCACTTCATTTTAGTCCATAAATACTGCATCCAACATTTTCAGTAACCTTATGAACAATCCCTTTGATTTCTAGCAGCTCGGCTAAAAAGTTATTCAAGATTCAATCAGTCATTAGAACCATGATGTCCATGAGTTTTAGGCACTTGTCGCGGAAGAAACAAAGATCTTCACGGAGCTGGAGTCGATTCTCGGGTATATTTCGTGTAAATTCCACCACCAGCAGTACTACCTCTGATCAAAGCCTTCAGCTAAACCCGATCCGAAACTCACTCTTAAATGATATAAAACCAATCTACATGTCTGATACTGACACGACTTCTTTCTATGATGGTTCTGAAGATGATATACTTAGTATTGCGGAAGAGCTTCAACAGTACTCTGTAAAAAGACAACGCTCTTCAGTGCAACAGGTCAGTACTGGAAAGAGTGATCAGATTGTCAAGGAGAAAAGGGAAGCGCAGACACTCAGTAACCACTATATTGTCATAGTGAAAAACAGCGTAGCTGTGCACTTGTTCTTTTTTGTTCTTTCACTTCTTTTGTGTTCCAGCTTGTATTGGTTGCCCTGGGTTTCAAATCATTGATTTGCTCTTAGTTTTACAGCAATGTTCATCTCATGTATTCTAGATTTTGTCTTTGTGCAAAAAAGCGAAATGCAGCATTTGTAACTTTACTGTGCTTTAATCCATCATTTCTAGTGTTTTCATCTCTTGCCCTCCTAGTTTCAAAGAATCTTTGTTTAGACATGTAATTGTAAGTGAAGAGACAGCTAAATCTAATGGTCTATTGGTACAGAGTTTGGTTTGGACCATGGTTGACCAAATCGCTCCAATCCAACATGAGAAGTAGGATGAAAGCTCAAATTTCACTCATATATTAAGACACTGCTACTTGATGAAGAGAATGAATCATTCGTAAGCATTTCTCATAAAGTTTCCACTTGCACCAGAAATGCCAAACCGCCGAGAGAGCCATATTGTTTTCTTGCATCAAAATTTCACTAACAAATAACCCCTTTGATTTCTTGCAGCTGGACTTTAAAGGTTATTCGGCATTCGAATCGATCAGGTTTTTGGAAATGGCTCGAAAGGAACAGAGCTCTTCACGGAACAGGAGTCGATACTCAGATATGTTTCGTGTTAATTCCACAAGCAGTACCAGCTCTGGCAAAAGCTTTCGGCTAAATCCAATGCGATACTTAACGTTAAATAATATAAAACCAAACGGCCCGTCTTTCAATTATGATTCTGAGGATGATCTTAGCGATATTGAAGAAGAGCCTCAACAATACTCTGAAAAACTACGAAGCTCCTCCGAGAAACATGCCGGTCCAAAAAAAAGTGATCAGATTGTCGGGTCGGTAGCAACTAGCACGAGCAGTTATGATCTGCAAGTTTGTCGGTTTTTGTGTTGTCATTATTTGTTGCTTGTGATTTGAGCTTGAGATTAATGTCGTCGTATTGTCTTATTGTACTCTTTGTTTTGAAAGAACGTACGTACCCTTTTCTTTCAAGTAAATAATTGATAATCAGCAAATGTATGAATGCTATGTCCGGCTGGCTACCTTTAAAAAAATTGGAAGGACGTGTTTAGCTACTGTTCATTGAAAAACGTGTTAGCAGCAAATATATGAAAAAACTCTGGTTTTCATTGAAAACTACATAGTATTTATGTAGTTTTACTATTGTTATAGAACATGTTTCAGTTGTTGTTATGACAATTTTTGAAGAAACGTGTTACTAATGTTTCGATATTATTTTAAATAAATCGAAATACTGAAAAGTAAAATCAGTGACATGCAAATTTGGTAACCCACGTCGGGATAATGTGTCCGTACATGTGGGGAGTTGCCACAACTCCTGTTGGATCGAGGTTAGCTTGTACTTCTAGTCGTGAGGGTCGACTTGTCCCTCGATACGACTAGTCGCAGCGGAATAAACAAAAGTAACTTTAACAAATGAAAGTAAATGAAAGACTCACGATTTTAGGTGGAAACCCAACTAGGAAAAACCACCCCTTCCAGCAGCTACTGGAAGGATTCAGAACTCCGAACTTTATTAATGTCTATGGTAAGGAATACACTTGAATCAGCTAGTACAACTCCCCGTTTACTACTGTTCTAAGCTGCGCCCTCTGCTCCTTAGACACCAACAACCTTCGAAATTCTGCAGCAAACCGTCTCACGCTAGATGGACTGATGCAGTCTCTAGCCTAACACGAAAGCACTCAACCAACGTAGTAAACGCGGTCACGCTCGCTCCCTTGCTGCCTGTGCTCGTCTCCTTGTGCTTTGGTCTCGATCGCTCCTCGCTATCTCACAAAGTCACACGAATCTGAGCTGCTGCTGCTGGCTTTTATACTAAGCCACACCTTCCAAATCAAACCTACAATCCATGCAAGATTCAATTAGGAAATATCAGATTTTATCTCACAATATTTTATCTCAACTCTAAACGGTAGTTAGAATATTATCATAATCAGTTTTGGCAGTTAGAATATTATCACAATCGATATAATCAGTTTTGGCAACTAGATAATCTTCCCTGATTTTTCTCTGTCCGAAATATCAGGAACTGCTAACGACTTCAGACTAGTCGTTGGGTAAGTCCAGTGAAGCACAATCTGCACGCTCAATACACTAGTCAGTATTGATCACTTGTCATCATCAAAACCCCAAGGGTTCAACAATTTCCCCCTTTTTGATGATGACAAATAATCTGGAAAAATAAAAAACACAAGTGATGTGCAGATTCAATTACCGACCAAGCTACCGAGCATTCCCCCTAAGTCCATGCGCTAGGTCCTCTTGTTAAGGTTCCTTAGGAACTGAGTGAACTGAGTCCTTTACCTGCACATAACAACCACTACTTCCCCCTTTTGTCATTATCAAAAATACCATAATCTGGGTTAGTAGAACAAAGGACAAGTAAAACACCAAAATATCAGTCAAGCATACGCAGGTGTAATAGAAGTGCAGTTCAAAATAAAACCGCCCGTCACAACAGGCAAAACAGGACAAGTTCAGTTCAAAGTTTTATCAAGAAAGGGAAAATGTGCTAGGTCAAAATAGAAGGGCCTAGAGACTGGTCATCAGAGATCAAGAGGTGCGACTGGTGGTCTGACCCGCAATAAACTGATCCATCTTCAGCAACTGATCCACC
Organism: Sedum album; assembly: GCA_006409495.1. NCBI lineage: Eukaryota > Viridiplantae > Streptophyta > Magnoliopsida > Saxifragales > Crassulaceae > Sedum > Sedum album. Next base: position 47,766 of record QZGG01001797.1, read on the forward strand.
TTCTCATTCAGAGATCGAAGCAAGCTAATAATTTCCTTCCTCTGAGAAACAGCACTTGTATCCTCAGCTTGCTCCTTATCCTCTTGATCATCATCCAGGTCCACTACTGGTACTGGCTCCTTCTCCTTCTCCTCGGCTTTGGTTACTCCCTCAGGCAACTCATACTTGTGTACCCAGCCTATGCCTTCACTCCAGGCATAGTTGATACGACCCATGTGTCCTTCATTGAGTTGGCGGGAGCAACATACCTCAACCTTTGGATTGTATGCCTTAAAATACTGGAGGATCATCTTGACCAGTCGGGGGTATGGCAGCTTCTTGGACTCAGACTTCTTGACGACCACCATGAGCTGGAGAATAATCTTAGGCAGGTTCACCGGTGCCTTTATCAATAACTTCCATAACAGAACCTCCTCATAGGGGGTGGGCACTGTATGCTTACCTCCCCTCGGCAGCAGACACAGTGCTAAGTACTCTAGAAGCACTCGAGAAACCACTAGCATATTTTCTCCTTTCCCCAACACAGCTTCGTGTATATCTGCCTCAGCAACCTCCATAGGTATGCATGCATACAACTCATCATACCCCTCATATGGAATTTCCAAAATAGTCATCAACTTAAAGGCCACAGTCATCAACTTACTGCCTGACACCAGTTCCAAAGATTTATAGAACTCTTTTACCAATCCGACATCAACCATTGCCAAGGCCAACAAATAACTCATCCCACCCTTGATGAGTAAACAATTCGACCACTATACCAAGATCATTATCAACTAGGTAATCAGGATCAAAAGCCATATCACGAACGATACCTTGGCATGACTTGTCTGAGGACTTCGGGAAATCCTTGGCTGCATCTCTCCTCGCCTTCACCTGACGTTCACCAGAGACAGTCGACTCTGCCTTCCTCTTGTTGCTTGGCAGTATGCCGGAAGCAACTCCCTTTCCTTTGTTTCTGGTGCCAATCCTTCTGCCCAGAGAGATCCCCCTGCTCAGACTCTCCTCCTGATTGGTCTGGGAAGTCTGTCTCCCTGCATTGTCGTCTTTCACCTCTGACGACTGGTCTTCACCATCTACTGATATGGTCTTTTGCCCCAGATCCTCAGTGGTGACTGGTAACTCTTCAGTTTTCCCTTTTTCCTCCACATCGGTCACCTTCTCATCGCTCAGAGCCCCAATGTCATCTGTCCTCTTAGGTGGTGACCTATCGCCGGATTCTGCAGTCGCGGGAATGTTAGTTAAACTTATACCATGACTCACTACCACCGGAATCGCCTCAGTCTCCAAGGTTGCGCCGTCTACCTTTTCTGTTGACTTCTCTGTCTGAGACTGATTATCCTCAGTTGGTATGGACTTCGCCACATCATCAATCGTTGCATTAATTTGTTCTTCTGTCGGAGCATTCACCTCAGGTGGCGGAGCGACAACCTGAGGAGCATCAGATGTGGATCCCGAAGCCTTGGCGTTCTCGGCTGCTATCTTTGCTTGTTGCATCTTCTCCATGGCACTCGCCATAGCCCTCAGTTCCTCTGGTGTAAGCATTGCAGCAAGGTTGAAGTTTGAGAAATCCATTGGATAGAGTTAGAGTTCGGATTAGGGTTTCTATCCTGATAAGTCCAAGCGTTTTCTTCGGGTGTAACAAAAATCTGTGTCTCATTGGTCAATCCAATCGGTGGCTAATGAATGCTGTCTAACAACCAAGTCTTACCACTAGTCTCTCTGACTAACCAGTCTCATGGTATATTGTGAAGGAAGTAATGCGGCAGTTGTCCTAGTGACAGAAAACATTACTTCAAAGAAAAGCATGTTAGTCAAAGAATCACGTAAACACACCCAAATATATGATCATTCTCGAATATGTGTGTATCATCTACCACTAGTGTCTCCGAACTACTAGTAAAAACAGATGGGGACTGGAGACAGCTAGTTCTAGAATAGGCTAGGGATGGTCTCAACTACTTCCTTTGGGCTTATGATGTGGGAACAAATAGGAAGTGTTGTTAGGTCACAAAGAACATACTGAAATATATCACAGTTTTACCATATGTGACGGGAGTCTTAAGCTGTACTGAAGCTACTAGTACACAAGATATGTGACCTCTAGTCGATGATCACTAGTCACTTCTATCTACTAACACACTAGAGCATGAATATTCAGATCAGACAGAGGTTAGTAGTAGAAGTTATATACTGATTAGGATAGAGAGATCATACCCAGCTCCATTCGGAGCCTTTCAAAGAGTTCCCTATGCAAGGCCTTCGTGAAAATGTCAGCGACTTGATCATCTGTCTTACAGTAGTTCATTGTGACTATTCCTTTTTCAACCCAGTCTTTTAGAAAGTGATAATGTGTCTCTATATGCTTTATTCTAATGTGCTACACAGGATTTTTTAGAGATTTCAATAGCACATGTAATTATCACAGAAAATAGGAACAGAAAGCAATTTAAGACCATAGTCACTTAGCTGTTGTCGGAGCCATAACAGCTGAGAGCAGCATGCAGCAGCTGCCATATATTCTGCCTCTGCAGTGGAAAGTGCCACTGAATTTGTTTCTTGGAAGACCAGGAGACTAAACATGAGCCAAGAAACTGAGCTGTTCCAGAGGTCGACTTCCGATCCACTCTGCTTCCAGCGAAGTCTGCGTCGGTGTATCCCACAAGTTCTAGCGATTCTCCTCTAGGATACCACAGCACCAAGTTGTCAGTTCCCTTAAGATACCTGAGTATTCTTTTAACTGCCTTCAAGTGTGTTTCTCTGGGGTCAGCCTGAAACCTGGCACAGAGACAAACACTATACATTATATCTGGTCGGCTAGCAGTTAAGTAAAGAAGTGAACCTATCATTCCCCGGTAGAGTTTCTGATCAACTGGTGGAGCTGACTCGTCCTTCCCAAGCGAGTCATTTGGGGATATCGGTGTACTGAAGTGTTTGGCATCGCCCATACCAAACTTCTTTATCATCTCCCTCAGGTACTTCTGTTGGTAGATCTTGGTTCCTTCCTTTTCCTGTGACACTTGTAAACCAAGAAAGAAAGTGAGTTCACCTTCCATGCTCATTTCAAATTCTGTTCTCATGAGCTCTGAAAATTCCTTGACAAGAGAAGTGTTAGTGGATCCAAAATAATATCATCTACATATACTTGAACTACTAGTATATCACTTCCCTTTTTCAGCAAGAACAAGTCTTGTCTACCTGTCCTCTGGTATATCCATGATCAAGTAAAACTGGGACAATCGCTCATACCAGGCGCGAGGGGCCTGTTTCAGCCAGTGCTTTCTCCAATCGGTAGACATGATTTGGGAACTGGTGATCTTCAAAGCCAGGTGTCTGAGACACATACACCTCTTCTTTCAGAATTCCATTCAGAAAGGCCGTCTTAACGTCCATTTGGTACAACTTGAATCCATGGTAGGCAGCATACGCAATCAGCAGTCTGATTGCCTCCAGTCTTGCCACTGGTGCGAATGTCTCATCATAGTCTATGCCTTCCTGCTGGTTATACCCTTTGACCACCAATCTTGCTTTGTTTCGTACAATGTTCCCTTGATCATCAAGCTTGTTCTTGAATACCCACTTGGTACCAATGATGGTCCGGTCAGATGGACGAGGGACTAGTTCCCAGACTTTGTTGCGCTCGAACTGGTGGAGCTCTTCTTGCATGGCTACTACCCAGTCTGGATCCTTCAGTGCTTCAGTCACCGTTTTTGGTTCTGCAAGAGAAACAAAGGCAGTGTTAGCACAGTAACTCAATAATGCAACTTGACCATTACCACTAGTGTTCTGAGACGATAGGTTAGGAAGTTCAGTATGATAGTCTCTGAATTTGATCGGAGGATGACTCTGTCGTCCACTTTTCTGGGAACTCCTTGATGTTGCTGTGTCTGCATTCTTTGTCTCTCTTCTGGTGGAGCATTTCCAGAGTTGGTAACTGATTATCCTCATGCTTCATTTTGTCCATCATCAGCCTCTGTTCCACAGCAGTATCTTCTTCCTTGTCAGATTCTTCATCTTCACATTGTTATCATTATTGACCCTTCTCCTCCACTTGTTCCTTGAGGCACAGGAACTGGTTCATCCACAGGATCTTCCTCTGGGTCCACTCATCTCTGGTCAGTTCGAAGTCATCATCTCATCTTTCGTCAGCTCCAAGGTTCTCACAGACTTTCCTCCCATTACTGACTCATCGAACCTGACATGTATTGACTCTTCTACTCTCTTCAACGATGATTATAGACTTTGTAGGCTTTGCTTGAAGATGAGTATCCAACGAAAGTTCCTTCGTCACTTCTCGGATCAAACTTACCGAGACTGTCCTTACCATTATTGTGCACATAGCACTTGCAACCGAAGACACGCAGGTGAGACAGATTTGGTTTTCTACCCCTCAGAAGCTCATATGGAGTCTTGTCAATCCCTGGTCTCAGATAGGCTCTGTTGATGATAGCATGCGGCATGTAGTGCTTCGGCCCAGAAGTTTCTAGGAAGATTACTGGCTATCATCATGGTCCTAGTCATGTCCTCTAGAGTTCGATTTTTCCTTTCAACCACTCCGTTCTGTTGGGGGTCCTAGGAGCGGAGAAGTTATGACTTATACCTTCCAGTCTGCACAAGTCAAGAAATTGAGAGTTCTGGAACTCTGTTCCATGGTCAGTACGTAGTGAGATAATAGATAAGTCAAGTAATCGTTCAACACTAGTTTTCCAATTTTCGAACTCATCAAAAGTTTCATCTTTAGTTCTAAGAAAGATAGTCCAGGTGTACCTTGAGTAGTCATCAACAATGACTAGTACATACCGATTACCTCCTCTACTCTGGACACGCATCGGTCCGCACAGATCCATATGAATCAAGTCTAGAGGCTTCTTGGAACTCACCCAGTCCTTTGATTTGAAGGAGCTTCTCACCATTTTACCTTTGGCACAAGAACTACATACTCCGTTCTCAGATTCCTTCACGCTGGGTAATCCTTCTACTAGATTCTTCTTTTGGAGTTTGGAGAGAAGACGTAGACTGGCATGTCCTAGTCTTCGTGCCATAAGTCAGAATCATCTGAGTGCGACACAAGGCACAACTCCCCTTCTGGCTCAAACGAGTGATCAACAATATAGACATTGTTATTTCTTATTCCCTTCAGAAGAATCTTTCCTGTCTCAATGCGCTCAACCAAACAGTCAGTGTCAGTGAAAATAATTCGATTTTTACCTTTTTGCGATAACTGAGCAACACTTAGCAAGTTATAACTTAAACCCTAACATAACTAACATCTTCTACTTGAGTAGTACTAGACAGACTTACAGTACCGATCCCACAAATTTCACCTCTGCTCTTGTTTCCAAAGGTGATCGGTCCTCCTTGATGTTTATTGAGGTTAGAAACCACTCCTTGTTCCCTGTCATGTGGAGTGAGCATCGCTGTCTATGAACCACCTTTGTCCCTTCTCTTTACCTGCAAGGAAACATCAGTCTTACGGACCCAGATTGACTTGGGCTTAACTGCTTTAGATTTATAGGAAACAGCATTAATAAATTTGTTAGTAGGATTAGGTTTCCATTCTGTTCCAAGATCAATCTTCCTTCTTGGAGTTTTCCTAGGTCTTCCTCCTGTGGGTCGTGTATCCTCTAGTGACTGTCTCTGTCTAGTCCAGTGTTGGGTTCCTTATGATAGTGAGGTGAGGACTGTCTCTGTCTGTCCAGTGTTGTGGTCGTTCCTTATGATAATGAGTGCTGTTTCATAGCCTTGAGAGTACCTTTGTTGTGTCTCATGGGTTCCTTCCACTTGTCATTCCCCCTGACTTCCTGACCACGATTTCTAGTGTATGTCTCATTTCTTTCCCTATCGGCCTTTAACTTACCACATTCTCTGCGGTAATGTCCATTATTACCACAGTGCCAGCAGACACGGTGCGATCTCAGA
>QZGG01001798.1:0-53618 GCA_006409495.1 Sedum album
AAGTTATTGGTAACAATTGCTGCATTTCACTGAGTAAAATGCATTCCGTATTTCATTCTTACCAACGTGTAAAGGCCTAAGAATCGCAACAGTCCTCGCAAGAACAGTGAGAATTACATAAAATAACAACTTAACCAAATTATTTTCCAGCAAAAAACTAACAACACCACGCACATATCCACATACGCACGGTACAGAATTTTAAATTTCACAAAACCCTAAATCAGATGACTTCTAAAATCAAAAAAGCAACTAACTTTACAGAATCACTCAAAAACACAGTCGACCCAGAATCTAAATCGGGAAAACAATCAACGAATCTGAATAATTTACAACCGACAAAATCAATGATTTAAAATGCGATACTTTGATTACATAACTAGGGTTTTAACTTACCGCCGAGATCTGGGTCGGAGGAGGGATTCGAAGTTGCCAAAGTGTTTGGAAATCGACGGTGGATCGAAGCTTTGTTTTTCTTCTTCTATGCTTCAGATGCAACTACATACTTCTGTGTTTATTGAATCTTCTTAAAATTCCAGAACTTTCTGGCCAATTGGATCGTGCCACGTGTTTTAACCGAGAACCAAACACCGCCTTGTGAAGACCAATGTGAAAGCCAGTGCTACTTGACTTTAAAAATTGCATTTTTATAAGTTGTAGTCAACTCATTACATCCATAATATGACTATTCAAAATGGATGACTTGTTCATGTGTAAGATTTTAAAAGATTTTTAGGAATTTAATATCATGTGTTTATAAATGTTATAATGATATAGTCTTGTAACTTGCTTGAATACAAATTGTATGATTTAGGATGTAAGAGTTAGGATTGAGGAGGATATACAGTTATTGTAAGTCGTAATGAAATAATTTCAGTCATTTATTTGATTAATCTACCGATTGAAATTAAAGTTGATTTTAAATTAAATTAGGTGGTTGAATTTGCCTAAAAAATACGGATATTTGGATCTGATGGGTTTTTTTTGTTAAATATCATCCATTGAATTATTAGTAACAAACAGTAGAGATTATGTTTCACCATCTTATTTATGTCAAATAAATTGATATTCAATAGAAATAAACTTATTTATGTGTGAATTTTGTAAGCTGTTATAAATACATGTGTGAAAAATATGGTCTCAACCGTTGATTACTAATAATCCAACGTATGAGATTTGATTCAAAAAAAGTAACCGTCACTCTCAACCGCTAGGGATTTTGCAAATCCAACCGCCCACTATATAAAAACCAACTTTAATCTCAACCACATACTAGTACTTTTTTTTTGATTCAAAGTGGGTACATTTCAATACAAAAGATAGAGATAAGCGCATAATTGAAGCGTAACTAATGGGACAAAGACACGGAGACTGCACAACATCTGGAGAGTCTCGTTAAAGGCAGCTTAAGCTCAGACCGAGACCGGTACCGTCACCATTAACCCACCGCCACCCAAATATGAGCAGCCAAAGTCCAAAACCAACCGGACTCGAGAAAACACCACAGCAGCCAAGACATTAAACCGAGAGGGCATCAAGATCAGAAATCAGGAAAAACAAAAACAGGGGACACAAACACACAGGCAGAGGACTCAAGCACAGGGCCCATTCCAACAGGCCCACCAGCCCAACAACCCAAAAGTGAGAAAACCCTAGCAGGCCACCAATTCATCTCCAGCCCAACAGCCCAAAAGTGAGGAAACCCTAGCAGGCCACCAATCAATCTCACGCCTCCTCCGATCCGACCCACGCCGCCGCCACCTCACGCCGCATCGCTTCAATCCATCCCGTGCCGATCCACCTCACGCCGACCCATCCCATGCCGGTCCACCTCACGCCGAGCCGTTCCACGCTGATCCGGCCGATCCATAACCCACCGGGCACACCATCCCACACGATCCATCCCACGCCGCCGAGCCCCTGATGCCGCGCCATCCCACCTCGCGTCCGTCAAGCGTCAGCCGCCAAGCCGCCGAGCTCCTGCCTCGTTGATCCGGCGACTCCAAACCTCAATCCGACCGTCAACATCCCGCCCATCCGACGCACGTCCCCCGCAACTCATCTGACGCTCCGCCCTCGCCTGGCCATTGACCACACAGAGGCTTGGTTAGAAGACCAAGCCTTGCATCCTTTGCAAAGGCATCAGCCGACCAAACAACGACAAGCGCCCAGAACCACGGCAGATCTCGCCATCAACCCACCACCACACGACAAGCACATAGGCTTGACAGGAAATCTAGCACCCGGCTAGAGGAAAGCTAGCCTCGAAGGCTAGGGAAATTATTGAAAGGGAAGGGAAAGGGATATACAATACTAAGAAAAGGTAAAGCTACTACGGGCGGAGAAAGACTGACCACCTCCCCGAGAGGAGGGGTGTCTTCCCCACCCAAACCGAAGAGGTCCAAGGGAGGCTCAAAGAAGGTTTAGAGAGAAGGCAGAGCGTAAAGGAAAGTTTGCAGTAGAGAACCACATACTAGTACTTGAGTGCACAAAATTTGTGCATATAAAAAGTTTGGGATGAGATCTTGTGAGACACATAAATATTGTAAGACCGTAGGACGCATTCATAACCGTTGATCTTGTAAATATTGACGGTTGTGATTGAATTCAGTTATTAATTAAATTTAAAACTTAATATGCAAACAATGCATGGCGGTTTAGAATAAGCAGTTATTTTCATATAAATCACAACTGTTAAATACAAAGAAATCTACGGTCATGATGATTTCCTACGGTTCTACGTACTAAAATTGTATGTTTCACACTTTCACTTGAACATTTTCCTACAAAGTTTACATATATTGATTATATTATTAACTAAAGATATATATAAAATCAAATGAAATATTATATGATAATTATAATATTGTAAATATGTATAGATGCAGGGGTATTTTTGGAAGCCAAATGTGGCTTCAAAAAATAACTGACAATTAAGGGATTTAGGCTTTATTAATAGTAAGATTAATCTAATCTAACAGTTGATATTACGTCCTTCCATCTTACCTAAACTCTTTGTTTCTCTTGAACTCTCCCTAGATAATTAATCCTCTAAAAGTTTGTGTTCAAATTGATTGGTACTATAAAATTATTCAATAGGCTTATTTATAGGTGAGTTACTAAACCCTTGTTTCCATTAGTGACTTTTATATATTCCACATTTAATAGAGAAGTGTAAAAGTACACACGTTCTTTAAGAGCTCATCTCAAACGATCATTCTATTAATTAATTCATCAATCAGGCAGCATGTTACAACTACTAACTCAATTGCATTATGTGTCATACATCGCCAAAAAATAGTCATGTATCACTCGATTGATGAATTAATGATAGCATGTACGATTGAAATATGATTTTACAAATATAAATTTAGATTAAGAATGTACATAAACCCTCCTTATATTTAGCATTGTAAAAACGAAGGGTAGCAAAGTTTCAAACTTACATTTTCTAAGTAAGAATGAAGCTAAAAGTCAGTTACCATCCTTTCAAATCAATGCAAAGATTCATGGCTGTAAAACAAAGTCATGAACATAACATTGCTTAATTTTATGTCTCCCTTTCTCTTTATCAAGCCTTTGAGTAGCTTGCAAACCACACACACAATGATGTCCTCAAATGGGGTCTCTCTAAAGTCTAAACTGTTAGGGCTCACAGGTAACTGGCTTAGCATTATTGTGAGACAAAAGTGTGGTGGGCGGAAGAGCTTGAAATGTATCAAAATTCCATTTTGTATTCCAATTAAAACACTCACTTTGATTGAAAAGGTTTTCATCAAAAAAATCAAAAGGTTGATATGATGCAATATTCCTTTGAATTTTGTGCCAAAAAATACACAAAAAGAGTTCCATTTATAACCTAAAACAGGGGAAAAGTACAAGCACCTGGATCACTAGCCTCTTTTTTATTACTGTCACCTCCAATTGATTAAAGAGTTTCAACTTATCTTTTCGTATTCTAGTCGGCGTTTTAAATGAATATCGAAATGAGTACCACGAAATATACGTTTTGTCAATCATTACTTTTTGATTCGTGTCCCGAATTATTTTCATTAACTTATAATAAAAGTTTTTTAATTGATCAAAGAATTTTTTTAAGAAGAGTCCCGAAATGATTTAAATGTCCTCAAATTTGTAACAAGAGAAAATATAATAGTTTGAAGTTTTTTTGAAAATTCGACGTAAAGAATGAACGAGAGATACTTTCAACTTTATGAGAAAATCTAACACTTTTCCATTTTCTGTAATCCACATTTCACATTCAAACTCAATAATATTATGTATTTATACTATAGGGAGTGAATTGACGATTTTTTTGAAGCCACAATTCATCTTTCCAAATTGCCCTAACTCTATTTTATATTTACATATTTGATAGATTGATTACACATTTACTATAAAATATATTATAGGAAATAAATAAATGCACAAAAGTAATAGTTGTTTTAAATTTGAATATAAGATTTCATCCAATAGCCTCATTACAATCATCTATCACATTAAGATTCTTGTAATTATTAAAACTAGTAAAACTATTTCACTTTTCATAATGCATTTATTTTTATCAATAAATTCCCTTTTGATAAACACAATCAATTCTGTTGATAATATTCATTTCATTTCATTTATTTTTCAAGAAATGTATTAAATATATTATTCATTATAAATAAATAAAATTCCTCACTTCTTCTTTCCCTCCTTAATTCCAATCTCATCTCTCTCCCTCTCATCCCCTGCTCCGCTCCATATCACCAACCGCCGCCGCCTGCTTTCCGATGGGAAAATACATGAAAAAATCCACCACCAAATCATCCCTAGCTGCGTTGGAAATCCCTATTTCATCCACCGGCATCCGCACCAGAGCCAAAACCCTAGCTTTTCAAAAACTACAACAACACGCAAATCCCAAGTCCCGGCCGCCGCCGACCCAGTTGCTGATGAGTTCTCATATCTCCAGCTAAAACCGTAGACTGCTAAAGCTGAAACCTTTACATCTAAATCTCAACGGAGCTGCTGAATCCGATTCGTGCCCTAATTTCAGCTCCAGGGGATCATCGAAATCGAAGATGGCTGCGAAAGAAGTAAATAAGGGGGATGTTGGAGGTCATGGGGTTGATATTGGAGATTTTGAAGGCTCGTTTGCTGAGAATGATTTGGATTTTGAAGCAGGGCAGATCAGGTATACATTTTCTCTGCAATTTTTTTCTTCAATTTAGGGCTTTTTTGATGTGTTTGAATTTTTGGGATATTTTGATTCAGATGATTAATTGATGACTTTCATGGGTTACTCTTTGTTGCAATTTTCCATTTTAGCTCATTTTGTATTTTTTTATTGATTTTCCAATAAGCTATTTTACTCAAATATGGGATTATTTATTTATTTTCTTACCATTTAAAAAATATTAAATCTCTTTGTTTATGTGTAAAACAACTGTCAGCTCTTGTACATGCATCATTTGGTAGTGTTGCAGTAAAGGGTTGTTGTCAAGATGGTTGATGTTGTTGACGTTGATGAGATACTGAGTTATTGATTCTTGTTTATCATCTTCTATGCGTTACCTTGGCGATAGCGTGTCAGCTAAAATAAGCTTGACATGTTTTTCAAATTTCATCCTATGCTCTAGATTATTGTTTTTAAATGGTAGCTTTGAAATTTTTAGTTTTAGTGCAAGTTTTTTTGCTTGTGTTTAAACTGTTCGACTTTATTGCATGGGTGCTTGTTTGTTGTTGATATGTGAAAGGGGGAATTCGTGATCAATACTTGTTCAATTTTCTGATGGACACCGGTTTTCTTCCATATTCTGAATTGGAGGCATGAATCATTTGAAATGGGTAGGAATCAGAGTATGCTAATGAAACGAAAAGGCGTGTTTTTTCTAATTTTAGGTATGGGGTGATTTGCTTCCATTCAATATCTAGCAAATGTATCATCCACATTTTGGCTTGTAAATTGTCACGGAACTTGTTATTCAAACTTTTGATAAATGATGTTGTCTTTTACTTAAACTTTTTGGATTCTTTGTTCATGATTAAGCATAGTACATGCTTAAGCTTTTAGTTGCGGCCTTATGGGCTATTTGACTTTGTCCTTCATTGATGCTGTATTCACGGTTGAATTTCAACGATGAATATATTAGGGCCTCGAGAGAAAGCACGCCTTGCAACTCGGTGAAGGGTTCGGACTGTTACGGTACTCCTGGCTCCACCACAAAATCACCTCACACGAGTCTTCCGCGTCCCAGAGTTCAAACCGTGCAGAAAGTCATGCCAACTGAGAGCGAGATTGAAGAGTTCTTTTCATTCGCAGAGCAGCAGCATCAGAGATTATTCTCAGACAAGTACGCATCTTTAGTTGTTTCATATGAGTTAATGGCTAAATCATGATCAACAATTGTTTTTTGTTAATTTCAGGTACAACTTTGATGTGGCGAGTGAGAGGCCCATGCCAGGACGCTACGAGTGGGTGCCAGTAAACCCCTAAACCTGCAACCAAAGAAGATACTGCTGCAAGTTATCCAGTTATCCCTATACATAATCACATGTGTAAAAAGAACCACATCTTTGATTGATGCGCGTAACTAAATTCATGCCTTGTCAAAGTTGCTGTTGGGTCACCACCATCAAACACATCGAAGAAGCGCCAATCGATCTCCTTTGATAAACTTTTAAATATATCCGTTAGAGGAATCTAGTTATTATATTTAGGTAGTCTTTTTTAAGTAGTTAATGTGTTTTTCAGGTTAGTTAGTAGGCTGCATGCGAATCTTGTATGTCATTAAACTTGAAGTTCTACTCTATCCGCCATGGCTGCTTTGTACTGCTTTTGAGCTTCATGAATTATTTTCAATGGCTCCATTGAAAAACAAAAAAAATACTTAATTCATCAATCCTCGGATGTTTTGCTAATTATCTCTCCAAAATAATCAATATTGTATCTTTCTACTGCTGTTTCAATTATCTAATTTTGTTTAGAAAACAGGACAAAAAGATGAGCAAAATTGAAAGCTAACTTAGAATAACTCTACTGTCTAGTAGGGGTCGGCAATGGGTCGAGTAGGATATACCCCATCCTTATTTAGGGTGGGTCGGGCAGGGTAAAAACCATTTTTGAGGCGTCCGTGTGATATTTTTAGGATAGGATCGGGCAAGGTAGAATAATTTTTCAAAGCTTTAGGGTACTAGACGGACAAGGTAATCCTAGGGTACAAAAGGATAATGTAGGGTATAACCTACTATAAATGAATTGATTTAATTTTATTTACATTAAAATAATTTATATAAAACAATTTTATTTATTGCTAGTTCAAAATATGTTTAATAATTCAAATACTTGTGCAAAGTGATTGACCTCACTCCTGGCTTTGGGGCCATGATGACTTTTGCTTTCAAGATGCTCACACTTTCCAACAAACGATTAGTACCTCTTTTACTGACATTCAAAGCTGAGAATCTGGCCTATCTCATGAACCTGATGAAAGATGGGAAGCTTAAAACAGTGATAGACTCCAAGTACCCACTCAGCAGGGCTGAAGAGGCTTGGGCTCACAGTATTAGCGGCCATGCCACTGGGAAGATAATTGTTGAACCTTGATAGGTAAACTAAAATCACCGCGCCTCAGCTACATTTAGTCTTTTCCTACTACTCGTCTACAAATGTGTCTATACAATGTGTTCTCATGAAAATGAATGTTTAAGTGTCATTGGTTCGTGCAATTCCCATGGTTCCTAGAATTTCGTAGTTTGTGATATTTGTGCTTGTAATTTGGTACTCAATCTGGAAATGCTTGATCAGTCTTTCTTATAGTTGTACTTGAGGCTGGAATCTAAGGTCCAGGGTAGCACTTTCTGTCCTAAATGTTTGCAGCTTTCATTTAAATATTTTTTCATTTTCAATCATTCTGAATAATATTTTTACACTTTCAATCATATTTTATCTACTTTAAAAAAATCGTAAAATATATCTTTTTTTTTCTTAAAACCCACCCCGCTAAAGCCCCACTGCTTTAGCACCCACCAGGAATCGAACCCATGACGTGTGGCTTATAATACAACCTTCACTGCCACTAGGCTAGCCCTTGGTGGGCGTAAAATATATCTTTTTAACAAACAAATGGGAAGGTCAATTAATATAAACCAAAAGTTGATATATTTTTATATTTTATATGTAAAATGTCTTTTTAATTCCTGTTAAGATCAAGAAGACATGGATACAACAGTTGATTTTAATAATCTTCGATTTCAACTTCAAATATTTTGCAAATTTAATCACTTATTTTAGTTAAAAATTAATTTAATTTAAAATATTAAATCAAACAAAACAATAATATTCACGTTCTACGAACTCTTAGATCCTAACTCATTTTAACAATATTAATTTTAAATCAAATTTTCTGAAAATATTTGACAGTTGGTTTAATTTGCAAGATTTGGGAACAAAAGCCCTAATTTTGAAAGCTGTGAGTTGGACTTTGCAAAGCGGTTACACCGACTCGATCGGAATTCGCAATCGAATTCGGCAGTCTGTTAGTCACTGACGCTTCTCGTACATTCTGGGAATACCCTCTTTTCCAAGTCTCCGTATTTCCGCGTCAATAGATTTTTAACTGTTGGAGTTTGAGTTTGCTCAAATGCTGGATTCTTGAAAATGGTGAATCGTACTACAGAAAAGGTGACGTCTTTGTAGCATTTATATACTGCATTTTACTTGTGGTATGTAGTTTAGAGGTTTATGTTTCTGGGTCTCGGAGATCTTGTGGTTGATTAGAACTGTTTCATTCAAATATTTGATATTTACTTGTTTAGAATGATGCAGTGGTTGTTTATTTTTTGAAGAATGTGCTTGATGAAGTTTAGACACAGGGTTGTTTAATGTTCATGGTTGGAATAATGGGTGTTCCGTGTTCAGTGGTGACTGATAATTTTTGTGATTTGGTAACTTTTGTGTGAAGGGCATGTTGCTCGGGACTGAATGGTTTATGATTGGTTTCTGTTAGTTAGGGCTTTGAAAAGAAAGCCATCCCTTGGTTGTGATTCACATTTTGTATCTCTTGATTTCAATCCTCAATTAGATTATCGTTAGCCTGCTCAGACGCGTTGGCTGATTTGGTTAGGTGCCTTGCAGATTCTTTTCCTTGTATGTCATTGTCCTTGAGCGAAATCAAAAACGGGAAATCCACATCTGCAGAGACACAGAAATGTTTGCGAATCCTAATGTCCATTTTATTAGAAAATTTCCTATATCTCACCATTTACCAATTTGGGTTGGATGCCTTGAATGTTTTGTGGATAGGGGTAGCTCTGTAGTTCCAAAACTAGTATATAAACCTCGACAACCTTTAGGGTTACAGTGTTGTCTTACATTCTGGATCGCCGAGGCCCTCCACCACTGCAAATCCCCATTTGGTAAAACTGAGTAAATTTGTTGTTCTCTGACTGCTACTGCATTTTCACAAGTTATGGCGATGGCTTAGTTAAAGCCATAGAAGCTCCTGTATTATTAAACCGCTGTTGTTTTTTCTTTTTTCGAGTAGGGATAATCTATGCCTATTAAGAATGTGAGCTTTGTTGGGGTTTTCCATTTCCAGGTCATGAAACCTAAAGATCCTGGAGTTGTAATGTCTGGGGAGGCGTCTAACTCTCAATCTCGGGGTGGTAAACGAAAACCCCGGATTCTTCTTGCTGCTTGTGGAAGTGTAGCCGCAATTAAATTTGGTCATCTTTGCCGTTGTTTTTCTGAATGGGCCGAAGTAAAGGCTGTAGCAACCGAGGCAGCGTTACGTTTCATTGATAGAAATACTGTCCCGAATGATGTGGTCTTGTACACTGAAGAATATGACTGGTGCACTTGGAATAAATTGGGTGATGAAGTTGTTCACATTGAGCTTCGTAGGTGGGCTGATATGATGGTTATTGCCCCACTTTCTGCACACACTCTTGCTAAGGTATATACTTGCTAGTAATTTTAGTATGTAATATGTAAAATTTAGTTCTCAAACGCATAACATTTTAGAGCAAGTTCTGTGCCTTCCTTTTTGTTAGGCTAAAGAGGACTATTTCACTTCAATCTCAACTGGTGTCCCTTAAAGGATTATTGTGTGAGAACAACATGACTGGTTTTTACATTTTGTGGCATGTAACTTCGAGTTCTGTTGGTTTTTAAGCTCTGGGACATGCTATTGTTAGTCTTCTTTTATTTTATTTCGTGCGGTGGTACTAATTTGTACTTCTTTGTTTATGACTCTTTAGTTGCCATTTCTGATGCCTTGCTGGTGCTGGTATCCATTTGTGCTACTGTGAACTATTACTTTGATAAAGTTCGTTGATCTTGTTCTCTATGTGCCTTACTAATTTAAGTCAGATATCGTGCTTCTTTGCAGATTGCTAATGGACTATGCGACAATTTGCTCACATGTATCATTCGATCTTGGGACTACTCGAAGCCTATTTTCATAGCACCATCAATGCACGCATACATGTGGTCCAACCCCTTTACAGAAAAACACATGATGGAAGTAGATGAGCTCGGAATGTCTTTAATTCCTCCAGTTTCACACCGACTCCCGCGTGGAGAAGTTGGGAGTGGCACCGGAGCAATGGCTGAACCTTGTGACATTTACTCAACTGTCAGGCTCTACTATGAGCGACACATATAGAAAAACATTTTACATCTTGTCATACTGATGATGCACTCATCACATTTGTTTTGGAATCAATTGATTCTTGATTTAGTAGAAACTCTACCACCTTGGACATTATTCATTTCTTGCTATCAATTGGAATAGAATTTAGTCAACTGGATGGATTAAATCCTTGTGCACTCTCATTTCAGTGTTCTGCATTTTGCTAGCTGCTTTTGTATATAAGCAACACTGTCACAAAAACCTGAGGCAGTTTTAGTCCTGTCCGGTAACCTGTGGTGGCACTTATCTCTTGTCAACTGAGCTAAATGCTTGATAGCTCAATCGGAATGGGCAAACAGGTGGTTGTTGATTATCCGGTTCAATTTTGGTTCAATTGGATGCGAACGGTCAACGTGGGACAAAAGCCAAGAATACAACTGTCTTTGTATGTGTCTCTCTTCGTTTCAATTCAAGCCCAACCCTCATCTCACCACCTTCTTCATCTACTCCATCCACCACCATCCTTCACACCCATCATCATCATCACGCCTCACTAAGAAGGTGGTGGAAAGCAATAGATGCATGACCAACAAATTCAACCATTAATCAATCATCCTTCATTTCACCAACTTTGGTAGATCTTCACTCCAATCTCTCAGGTACATGGTTTGTGCCCTTTATTGTTTTCCTTCATTCTTGGAAGATGTTTTTTGATCCCTTGATTGATTTTAGAATAGTCTATGATGGCTTACTGTATGTAGAATGGAATACATTGTGGGTTGATGGATTTTTGATGACCTTTGTAGTGTTGGTAAAGCTCTTGTCTTTGGAGGTTATTGAGTTGTGCCTTTGGTAAAGTTCCAGTCTTTATGGGATTGGGTTTTGTTGGGTGTTGGAGTTTGGAGGTGGAAAGGGGACTAGATTGATGAGGGTTGACTTAGGCTAAGTATCTTAAGCAAGATATGAAATTTAAGTTGGTTGAATTATTGGTTTAATCTGTTATAGCTTGCCCATTGAATGCATAAAGTTAGCGACTCAATTGTGTTACCGACATAGTGTACATTGACTTGGATCCGTGTTGGATTCATGTCCCTGGCTGGAGCTCGAGGGTGGTTAAAACTAAACTACTTAGGCGGATCTGCGGCTAGGTATATGATTTGTTCTCAATTACATTTGTCACTTTGTCATTTAATTTGTTCTTCTGTCAGTAGTATTGGTGGAGCTGAACCAAGATACACATTAAGCTAAAAGTATATTGAGTTTTAGTCTAGAAGAACACAAGTAGAGATGGTGAGTGTAAGAAAAGCCTGGCGCAAACTCATGGGTCTTCCGCCAGGTAAGTCAAACTGCTCTAAAACTGCAATGTCGTTGTGGTCGACTTCAGCAAGAAATAGTCTTTTCCTCAAGTTGGTATCATTTCCTTTTTAGACAGCTGATTTATATTTAATATCATATTGCAGGACACGGCTCTTGTATAGGCCCACAACCTGGGCTTCCTAATTGTGGCATTATGCACCCAAGGTATTCCCGAGGTTCAAGTTCTGTCAGTGTACATCCGAAGTCACCACCTGAAGTTGAGCAGCAACCTCCAGTGACGGTGAGTACATTACGAATAGATCCACTAAAACTGTAAACTCAAACCGTATTTAGTCATTAAATTATACTGTTCAGTAAGGAAAGCTCACTTTTTACTCAGAGAAAAGTTGATCAACTGGGCACTGGCGCATCTAATGTATCTGCATCTAGCTCCACAATCGAGCATCACAATCAGCAGACATCAGGTGTGATAAATCTTGAAATATTAGTTTCTTGAAATATGTTACTATTTCAGTGAACTTTTGCTCATTGTAGTGCGGCTGTTTTTAAACTTAAATAGGCATCAAGCGTAGGAAGCCTCACAAGCGAAAAGTTCTTCACGACAGGCAACCATGTTTAATGAGGGGAGTATATTTCAAGAACATGAAATGGCAAGCAGCAATCAAAGTCGAGAAAAAACAAATTCATTTAGGGACTGTCGGGACACAAGAAGAAGCAGCTCATCTCTATGATAGGTAGACATTCTCATTTTTGGTTGGTTACTTGTAATGGATAGCTGAATATTTTCTGCAATATCACTGTAAAAATTTGTTTCTATTGAAATGATGGAAAAGCTCACATTTTCCATAATTACCAGGGCTGCATTCATGTGTGGAAGGGAACCAAACTCTGACATATCCGAAGAAGAAAAACAGGAACTCATGAAGCTGAATTGGGAAGAATTCTTGGCTCTCACACGACACACGATTAATAATAAAAGTGAGTTCCTCCCAGTACTTGTCCATTTCCCAATTGTTCTTATAATATCTCCTCAATATATATCAAGATTTCATTTACGTCAATATCAGAACACAGAAGAAGGCGTCAAGCCGGTGCCAATAAACTTTCAGCTCCACGACATTTAAGTAATGAGAATGACACCGGTGAAGATGAGCAGGAAATAAGTAATTCATCAGCCTCTGAAGACTGAGTGAGAGATCAGAATCAAATATTCTGATCAAACATAAACCCTCAGTTTCTCAAATGGACAATGAAATCATATCTATCTCCCTCTCTTTCCCATTCCAAATGTTTTCCCATTTTATAAATTTAAGAAGCTAAGCAGTATTGCTTTGTAAGGAAATTGGTTTGGTTTCCATAACATGAGGTGATTTTAGTTGTCAAATCATTCGGATTAATTCGACGATTGAAATTAAAATTATACTATTATATAAAAAGCTGAGAATTTTAATCTCTATAATGGATCCAGATCCCATGCTTCCACTTTTGGTGCAGCTATATGCTGCAAGTCTCAAAACGACATAGTTTTGGGTGTTTTTTAAACAAAACTGTGTAGTTTAATCTAAAACACTATATTTAAAAAGTGACCCCGTCGTCAAAACGACGTAGTTTTAGGGACGAAACTACGTCGTTTTGTCTCGCAATTTTTGGCTTCGCATTACTAGATCTCATTCCTCTCTATAATATGTTGAGTGGTGAGGAAGCAGGGAACTTACGGTGAGCCTTATGCACCACATAAAATCTCTTGTCAGTTCTGATGCTGATCTGAGATATCATCATCCACTTGTCAAACACAGATTAGAACCCTAATTCAAACTAATCAAAATATCAAAGACAACAAACTGGGCCATGTCACCTTCGTGAATCTCATCTAATCACAGCAGATTTCTCGTCTCAGCAACCCTAATTTCCACCCTCTTCAAAACAGAACATCCTCGTTATCATCGACATTTTAGATTAGATAACAATCACCCACTTCCTCAAATCTCCATCTCTCAACATTTTTCCACAATTCCGGTAAAAGGGTATCCGCCATGTTGTCAGTGAAGGGATCGTTCAATGCTGGAGTCGAAAAGATTCAATCTTTACCGAAAAGTCGACACCTTTGCAAACCCAGTTCTGCAGTGTCGTTATACAGGTTAGGTAGATCCGGGTCGGTGTGGGTTCGATTAGAGCGGTGTTGGAGAACAAGGGTTTGGAGACTGGTGCGATTGAGGGTGTGAATGGAGCTACTTTGGCTGATAGGCTTAGGCTTGGGAGCTTGACTGAGGATAGATTGTCTTATAAGGAGAGGTTTATTGTTAGGTGTTATGAAGTTGGGATTAATAAGACTGCTACTGTCGAGACAATGGCTAATCTCTTGCAGGTTTGGTTTAGTTTTGCATTTGGGTGATGTTTAGTTTTTGAATTGTGATGCAATGCATGTCGGGATACTTGTATCGAATTGTGGCTTTGTGTTGGAATGTGATTTGATGAGGGGTTGAAGATGCATGGTTGTTTTTATGTAGATTTTGGTGGATAGATTGTTGTTTAGGAGCTAGAATAAGGAGAGCTGAACGAGTATCAAAGCGTATAAGAACTGCCTGTATACAAGAATTGGAATAGTTTCGTTGATTTTACTTGAAGCGTATACTTATAATCAAATGATATTCATGGTGTTGGGATGGTGTTGAATGAGCTAGTAGTTGATTTAAATTACTCTTCGTCAAAAAGATGTATTATTTAATTAATTATGAAGTAGAATTGTAAATGTTTTGTTGTTGTGGGGATAGTGAGCATGTATATGTCTGTGTCGCAGGAGGTGGGATGTAATCATGCACAGAGTGTTGGGTTTTCAACTGACGGGTTTGCAACCACAACAAGCATGAGGAAAATGCATCTGATTTGGGTGACTGCTCGTATGCATATAGAGATTTACAAGTATCCTGCTTGGTAAGTGAAATTATAATCTTTTGGTATTTGTAATCTGTGTGATGGTTTAGGCATTGTAGGACATAAAATTTTACATGATGTGTATTTTGGCAGGAGCGATGTTGTTGAGATTGAGACTTGGTGCCAAGGCGAGGGAAGGATTGGGACTAGGCGCGATTGGATATTGAAAGACTATGCTAATGGGGAGGTTATTGGAGAGCTACAAGGTCTATTTTAAGGATTCTTTGATAGTTCATAAGTTATAAAACATTGTTGCAAGTATCACAAATTATGGAAAGCCACAAGAATATTGGCAACACTCTTCAGTCGTTTATCTTTTAATTATTACTGATATTTTTTTATAATCTTAATCAAGCGTAACATTTGATTATATTTACTGCAGCAAGTGGGTGATGATGAACATGGATACCAGGCGTCTCCAGAAGGTCACTGATGATGTCCGAGATGAGGTCTTAGTACACTGCCCAAGAGAACTCAGGTATGTCCAAAGTTCCAAACTCATATTTTCTTCCCATATTCGGAGTGAGTTTGGAGCATGTGTTTATCTTATCACACCAATTGACGTTGTACCCGTCCAATCTTGTATGAGTATTATATTTTTGCTGCATTATTTGTTTTTGGATATGCCGAATTCATCTGTTAAATATTTCTATCGGCATATTCAGGTTGTCCTTTCCAGAGGAAAACAACAACAGCCTTAAAAAAATTCCAAAACTCGAAAATCCTGCTTATGTTCGAGAGGGACTTATGGTAAGGACACATTGTTATCCTTCTACATGTCAACATAGAAAACCAAACATTGTTTCTATTCTGAAATTATTTGTTAATATCCAGCCAAGAAGAGCCGATCTTGACATGAACCGGCATGTAAACAATGTTGCTTACATTGGATGGGTTCTTGAGGTTAGTTCGCATGTATTTCAGTATATATTTAAATTAATTTTTCCACAGCAATTTATTTATGCATATAATTCTATCCTCACTTTAATTGTGACAGAGCATGCCTGAAGACATAATTGACACCCACGAGTTGCAGTCCATCACTCTCGACTACAGAAGAGAGTGCCAACGAGATGATGTGGTTGACTCCCTCACAAGTCCCGAATTTGAGTTCGAAGGAGGGATCCTTGGAACTAATGGATCTGCTACAAAATCTTTGGGGAAAGACTTTCCTTCCTTTTTGCACTTCTTGAGATTATCTCCAAGTGGACATGAAATCAACCGTGGTCGCACTGAATGGAGAAAAAAGGCTCCCAACTAATCCTTACCAGTTTGAACGGTATATTTGCGTACAACATTTGATCTTGTAATATTTTTCAACTATATTCTTCTTTTAAATGATTGATAACATGCAATTACACTTATTTTTTGCAGGTCTGTACACTAGCGGACTGAATAGCGGATCAGCTTATAAAGCAAATTGATTCAGAATTCCTTCGCTTTGTATGTCACTCCATATTCAAGATGGCCAATCTGTTGAAATAATTTCATGTGCCCTGACTTAGAAACATTTGAACCGCATTGTTATTGAGGATATCTGTTGTCTGTTTGAGGTTGTGTACCATGGAGTAAAATGAAAGTGTACCTTGTTGAAGTCTTCATTTGGTTACTCTAGGCACATTGCACAAAATAATGCCAAGTTGTTTACATGATTCAATCCCTTGATATTTAGGGACTTTGCTTGAAATATTCAAACATAAATGAGACCATGAGGGGTGAAACTTAAAGGTACTAGGAAGCTTATGCTTAATTGATGACAATGCCAATAAGCAGTTTTAAAACTGACATAAAACTTCAAGTGATACATACAACACAATCCCACAGAATATTTTTTATTTGATGCACTATATGATTTTGCAACATTTCCTGAGCAAGGTCTACTTAATGCATCCTATGACTAGAGTTTTCAAGAAGCTCAATATGCGGGGATCTTCATTTTACAGTCACCTAGTTGCAGGGAGATAGATCCTTATGACATCCTTTTTGTTGACCTTTTTCCTACAAGTTGGGCAGATGCTCTTTTTTGATATTGCAGTAAGGATGCAATTCTTGCAGAATATATGTCCACACTTTGTAGTCATTTCCTCAACCAACTCCCCCATGCATATCGGACAGCTGAATGCAGGTTCAGGAGGGGAGGGGGTGGCACACTTTTAGGCTTTTTAGTAACCTTGTCTTTCTGCATGACATTTATCAAGCGTACGTATTATGTGCCAATAGGCCTATAAAAGTTTACACCAAATACACCACAATTCATTTTCCCCCAAAATAATACGTGGTTCAGTTGCAATTATGCAAGCTACTGGGCTACATTAAATAGAATTGAATACGAGCATTTGCATTTTTCACTAACAGATCAAAAGAAGAAAGCACCATCCTGTTAGAGCACGCCTGCTTACCTTAAGGTTGCAACTAGTTTCTAAGTTGACATATACATGATCCACGTTTACAGGCCGCTCGGACGAGTTCCTCCTTCGCTTATAACAGTTGGTGAATCTAGTTGCTTGTTCCCCTGTGCAAACAAATACCATAAACTCGAACGACATGTATACGAATGCAACAAAACATATTACAACATGGACATCACCAAAATGATATGAAAAGCTCTGAGAATGTCAAACAAAATACACCAGTATATGTATGCAGTGATCATTCTTGAGCACAAAAGTATCAAATGAAAAAAGTATTGATAAAGATGTACCTGAATCCAAATCAACCAGCTCTTGTGTCACATGAACCCTTCTAGATTTGTTCTTTGCCTGCCAACAATTTATATGTATAGAGTCTGTTAGAGGCTAAAGAAGCAACACTGTCCGAATAAACCGAAGATAACAACGTGTGCCAATAAAAACGCATACTTACATATAATACAAAGTCTTATATTACGTTGAAAATAAAATCCTTATAATGAAAATCCTACCAGTGCAAATGCTCTAGCAGAAGAAAGCAGGACTTCATCATCGATGGCATCAACGTCAATCAGTACTGGAGCATTTTGTTGCCGGATTGGTTGCATATTTTGTTCTGATACAGCTGACGAGCTTCCCACTTGATCCGTCGTCTGATCAGGTAGCCCAATGCTAAGATCCAAATTAACTGTAGTGTTTCTTCTTTGATACTTTATTAAGCAGCTATCTCTTGGCCTGGTACTATTCATGATAGCATACAACTATGGTATGCCACCCTACAGAAGCTGCATAAACAAATGATTCATTTCGTAATAGCGAACTTACAAACCACACTGAAACGTCATGGCAGTACAAGTCCATAGCAGACCACTTGAATCGGAGAATATTCATACATGGAATTCTAATTTCAAGTGTAAACATATGCAGCACAAATGGCATAAACACAAACTCATTCAACATCAAAGTATATGAAATGAATCAATGATCCATACTTTGACACCCTCGGTCTACATTCATCTTTGTGCCAACAAGTCAACTATTGCAACTTTCAAATTCAAATATAGCACAAAATTCAAAACCAAGGAATCGAACAGACAATATGCAAAAATTCCAGGCCCATCCGGCACAAATCAGAAAAAAGATCTAACCTTTAAAAACATGAAAATTCAACTACTTCAAGTAGAGTTTATAAGCTGATCAAAGCATATAAAACCCCAAAACCAATTAATTACATCTAATTACCAGTAAATCGAGAACAGAAAAAAGAACACGAATAGATTCAGAATTGTAAAGATTACCTTATCTTGTCAAAATAGGGTTTACACAGTCGATTTCGCTACGGGAACATCTCCGTATGAAGCGAAAGAATTTGATGAAATAATAAGATTATATTACAACCCAGAAAGCAAAGAATTGAAATCGACTGTCCGAAGAAGCGTTTCGAAATCGGTCGGAGGAGCTCCGACAAGTAGTTGCTGAAGAGAGCAATTTCAATAGAACAAGACGAAGCTTGTTTGTTGGGCCGATATTTGGACCGAACTCATCTTCGGCCCACTTCAAAAATATAAGAACCGAATCTGAGACAACCTATTTAGCGACGGCTATTTCATCGCTAAATGTACAATTTCTCAATTTTGTTGGACTAACAATTAAGGTGCAAACCTTGGTTTCTTGACTCTGTTTGATTGTAAGAAAAAATGGGTACGTGCAACATTTCCTAAGCAAGATCTATTCAGTGCATGACTCGAGTTTCGGAGAGCATCCGCACCGGTTGCAATCTTGGTGAGCTCCTCCTCGTGAGGAGCTCCTCTCAGAAAAGCTTCAGGAGGTTTTCTGAGAGGAGCTCCTAAAAAATTAAGGCATAAAAAGGAGGAGCTCCTCGGTGGGGAGCTCCTCATCGAGATTGTCATGGATGCACAAATAATTTGACTAACATCTCGTTGAGGAGTTCCTCAACGAGATTGCAACCGGTGCGGATGCTCGGAGAAGCTCAACATGCAGGAATGGTTCATTCTATAGTCACCTAGTTGTAGGGAGGTAGATCCTTACGAGTTATGACTTCCTCTTTGTTGAGTTTTTTCCTACAAATATATGACATATGCTACTTTTAGATATTGCAGTGTGGATGCATTTCTTGCTGATGCTGATGAATGCATTTTTTGATATCGGTTTGCTGGTGATATTTAGAAACTGATTTAATTTTATGGATTATGAATGAAAATATTTTGATTATGGTAAATATACATCAAACAGGTCGTGAAATTTTGATTGTTAACCATACGAGTGCAAAAAACAAGGCATGTCTGTGAAAATAATTAGCAGTGACAATTTTAGTTTTCACAATGAGAAACAACCAAAGACCAAAACCAACAGTGTTGTCTTATGGAAGATTTAGGAACATCAAAGAGGCAGCAGATGGCTAGAGAAGTATTCAACATTTCATTACGCCATTTTTAAGTTTGTTCTTCATCTGAACCATGGAAAACAGCCGCTCTGAAACAAGAAATAGCGAGATGCACGTAAGTATTAGTTTAGTTTGATTAAAAGGGTAAAAGGGTATGTATTTTGTTGGACTAAAAGGTGCATACCTTGGCCTTCTTTGGGACATTGTTTGGAGTGGATCGAGAATAGTTATGTGTCTCGGTTGTGATGTTTGGTGTCCCAGTGCTCCTCTCCTCACGCACCTTGTTGAAAATTGTTGTTAGTCCCGCTCCTGCATTCGGGTTTTTCTCATCCCAATTGCCAAATTTAGGGACTGTTGCACCTCTGTCGAGCTGATCACCAAAAATTTTAATATTTTCAGTAGAGAAATATATTGTAGTATGGTTTTTTATAGTCGGTAAAAAAGATTAACTTACATCATCATCAATGTCTCTAGGGCGAGATCTGTCAGGAGTACGGTTGACATTCGAGGAGCCTTTAGTTTCAATGTTAGCGCCTCGTCCTGTTACCTTAGGTTGAAACTGATGGTTTGGCGAGCGATCAAAGCTATGTTCAGACCCAATGCTTGTTCTTGATGACCTCCTGATGTGATCACCGACCCCATCTCCTCTGCGTCCACCATTTCCTTGTGTTGGTCCACGTCTGACTGGTTCAGGTTGTCTTGTTTGAGGTTTGGCTGGAGGTGCACCAATACCAAAAGCTTCAGGATTTTGTTGTGGATCATTTGGGTTTATCATTTTCCCACCTCGGCCTTCACGAGCCTTGTCGAAGACTACTGTGTAAGGGATGTTATTCCCATCAGCTTCCCATTTCCCAAACTGAGGTACATGAGGTCTCTGCCAAAATTTAAAAAACTTATTCCAGTTAGATAACATTATATTTCGAGTAATTTTCGGCACATTCAAGACATTAGGATTCGACTCAAATGAATTCTTGGTCGGTTTCGAGTATCTGATGCTAGAATTCCAATAAGCCATCATACATACATCTCTATTTCTCGACGACGCTCTAAAAACTGAAAACCATCAACCGAATCCTTGAACTTAAAAAACAAGCAATGACTTTGAATTTGAAGCACAAATGGGTAATAACTAGGATCATCATTCATCAAAAAATTCAACAGAGGCAAATACATTTAGCATCAAACTCAACTCTAAAGCACCAAAAAGAAAATTATATGACTTACAGCCATTTATGAAAGCTTGCTTCTCAGCCAAGACAATCCTTTAGAGCTTTGTGATCAAAATAGAGATGGACAGGTAGCTGCTTTGGCAAATATAAAGGAAAAAAGATGATTTATTTGTGAGGCCATTGACTTGAGTACAAGGCAGATTTTGACCATTTCACTTCCTCTTCCATGACAGCTTCTTCCCACCTCCTAAAGGAGAAGTAAATTGAACAAGTCTATCACAAACTTCACCTGTGGGTGATTATAAAGTATCCATAGCCAAATGATTTGAAACTTTTTGTCCCTTTTTTACTCAAGTTCAAAACTTTACTTATAAATTCATAAAGGGTTTTCTTCAAATGCGGAAATAATCATTTACATGTAACAAAATTGGTATTTCAAATGAATAGAAACTCATACCAGGCAGAAAGATAAAAAATGCAATCTTTAGATGATAAAAGAAATGCCAACATGCACGTTGCAACCAAATGAGCGTAATACAGTATTGCACTAGCTGGCTGAATCAATATTTATAAGGTTGACTTGTACCAGCTCATATTTTTTTGGAGACAAGAACCAGCAGCTTACATTTGACTCGCTCAATCTGATTTTTGAAATTGCACGTAGCCTTACACGCAGCAAGTGGATGGATGCATAAATTGAATAAAGACTAGTGTTTCAAGTACAAGCAGACAAAATCGAATTCCTAATCCTAGAACTTGAAAATCGCCCTTTTATGCACCAAAAAAATAAAGATAATTAAGATAGTAAAAATATTAAACATAATTAAAAATGTAAAAAATTAGATTTACATTTTGCAGCGAGTTGAAATGATGTACTTTTATTTTGATGCATATAAAACTAGGGGGAAGTATCATGTGGAACCCCCATCTTTCTATGGATTCATGGATCCCCTTCATCACCGTTGATTGCATTTTTTGTGTGCACCAGATTGTGCCACGTTTTTGTATTTTTGAAATGCACATGTGAGTTGCACATGACAAATGCACACGTGAGTTGCACATGCTCATTAATGCGCTGGCACAATCTGGTGCGTCCAAAATGCAAACAGTAAATGCAATCAACGAATGCAAAGAGGGATCCATGGATCCATGAAAAGGTGGGGGTTCCACATAATACTTTCCCTATAAAACTATGTCATTTAATGTTACAATGTTTGATCCTTTCGTAAAACATGTATTTTGAATCAAGATGTGATTTTAATTTTTAGGTGCAACTTGATGCACGTTTCATGAAATCCCACTCCAATAAAATCAACACAACAAAATTGTCGCTGCCGGGTCAACAGTTGGTGGAGAGTCTTTGACTTTCTTCACTTGCCAACATTCTTGATTGTGGTGCATGCGCTCGGCCCAATATATATTGAAATCGAATCTTACGCCTTATAATTGTATTTGAGTTCAGCCCAACACGGTCTGGCCGGCCCAATACAATAAAAAGTAATTGATTCATATGAAATTGAGAAACATAACCCCTCCGTATTTTTGTTAATTCTTTTTAATATTTTAAAGAAAAATTAATTAATTTATAACGATAATTAATTAACGGCTGAAATCGCATGCCGTTATTATTTTATCAACCTTTTCGAGTACCATTATTGTTTTAACTTATTAAATTGAGTCAAACATGCCGGCTATGACAGTCCGCACTCCATGATAACGCGGTTCAATCAATTCGATACAACTTAGTTTCTTTCCTGTCCACCAACTTGATCCCATCTAATCCAGCCACTATAAAATAAGTGGTTGTTTTAGTACTAGAGGATACTAATTCAGATAAAGCAATGAAGATGAAGACGGTAGCAGTTGTTCTTCTGATGATGGTGTGCTTACTTGGTTCACCAGAGATCAACTTGGGTGTGGAAGCTGGCCCTGCTGATTGTTTGGATGCTTGTCAAACTGCTTGTGTTCAGCCTGCTTTCCCTAGACTCACGGCCCGATGTGAGCGTAAGTGCAGCATTAGATGTGGCCCTGACTGATCTGATGCGCGCAGATCAACCTTAGTAGAATCTGTGACACTGAACATCGTTTTCATGTTGTGTTGTAATGTAATTTCCTGCAGTTGAATAAGAATCATGTTTCATGTTTCATGTTCTTAAGACTAAGAGTTCTCATATCCAAAATAATTATAGTCTGATTGATCAAAACTCTCTAGCACGCATCAATCAAATACTAGCAGTTTGAGTCCAGCCCAAGATGTTCCGGCCGCCCCGAGCCTAGTCATACAATTTTTTACTGCATATTTGAGTCAAACCTGTCGGCTAGGACAGTGCGCATATAGCTTTTTAGTTTTCGACCAAGTTTGATCCCATCCATATCCAGCCACTATAATAGTAAGAGGGCGGTCTTAGTATGATAGGATAATTCAGGTAAAGCAGCAATGAAGATAAAGATGGTGGTAGCTGTGGTTCTGATGATGGCTTGCTTACTGGGTTCACCTGAGATCAACTTGGGAGTGGAAGCTGGCCCTGCTGATTGTTTGGATGCTTGCGAAACTGCTTGTGTTCAGCCTGCTTTTCCTAGACTCACGGCACGATGTGAGCGCAAGTGTGGAATTAGATGTGGCCCTGACTGATGTGATCCAGGGTTTGTATGCCTTGCAGATCAACCAATAGATCATTTTCATGTAATTTCTTGCAGTTGAATAAGATTCATGTTTCATTTTTTGTACATGTGAATCTGGCTGCTACTGCATAAGGTTAAGGGTTCTCAAATACAATAAGATTTAGCTGAATGCTGTTTTGAATTTAAATCTAATCAGCCTCTCAAAGCTGCTTGGAATCACAGAATGATTGTATCTGACTTTTCTCTTACCATTCAGATCATCCATGACCGAAAGATAACTTATTCTTAAAGCAGTACAGTTTTTGAGGCCAAACTTTGAAGCTAAACTGCATCCACAATAGAGTGTAGAGTAATAATTACAGTAAGATACTGCTTTAATAAATTCAGCATGGCTAAATCTACATTTCAAAAAACACATCCTCCTCCCGATCGGCATACATACTGAAAATCTAACGTCGACGGACGAGACCGGCGAAACATGAGCAACTGCTGCTCTGGATAAAGAAATTCTGCTCTGTCATCAGCAAACACTTGCTTTAATAACATTAATATTGATATTTCTTGAATTTAAATTTAATAATTTATGAGCAATTTTCAAAAACAGACCAGTGCTTTTGTGACACCTTGGGAACAGGGCTGCGGAAAATACAATATTATTTTGAGCAGCACGAAATATTACTACTCCAGCTTTTATCACCATCATTCTTAACGAGGCTGACGCGGTTGACGGACAGTTCACCTTTGTGAGAATCAGAATTAAGTGTTTTGCGGCTGACATTGATGTAAATCTCCCTGATGACGGCGTCGAAAGCTGCAGTGACATTTGTGGAGTCAAGTGCTGAGGTTTCCATGAAAAACATTCCTTCTTCTTCAGCTAGTTCTTTCCCTTCCTCAATGGTAACATCGCGGATGGACTCGAGGTCGCATTTGTTTCCTACTAGCATTGTAGCTATTTTGGCATCAGAGTGCGCTGCGTCCATCAAAACCAAAACAATTAGTACTTTTAGTTACAACTCAAGCCAAGTGACAATTGAGCAGCTAAGCCTGATGAACTTTAGGCAGACACTCAAAAATCAGAGTTGTCTCAAAATATCAGATAAAGTATAAATGGAGCTGGGATCTTGATGCATAGCTTGGTAAAAACAATTTCAATGTAACAAATGAAAAAATGTAAATTTCTAAGTTATATGTGTTTCTTATGCCCACAAACTGACCACTTTTTTAGTCTAAAATTACCAAGAACAACAAAGACGACCCACTTTGATCTACATTTTTGTCCAAAACGAAACAGCCAAAACAAAGCATCTCGGGCAATCAAAGCATTACAAAAACAACCTCATCCCATACCGCTAAGTTAGTATAAGCCACATATCATTCATCATAATTTGAGGTTTTATGTCGACTGATGAACAACTAATAAATCACGTAAATCAGACAAATATGAATACTGAAACTGTTGAACACCGACTTAAGCTATAATATAAAGCCACTTGCTATCCCAAACCCCAACTTTCTCCCATAAAGTAACTAGTTATAAAATCAGCCCTCACTCCGAATTCCATTCACATTCAAACCAATTGCAGCCAATCCCTAAATGAAACCTAACATCCTTCCAATAAAACAATCAAAACTGCATCATTTTGAAATTGCATTTTATAAGTTCCATTTTATCACAAAAACATGTTCAAACAAAAAACCATCAAAAATCTTCACATAACTAATCATAGCTTCCATTTGAACCCACCTAACCATTAGAGTAGTTTTGATCAACTGATAGCGGTGTCCAGCACAGTTCCACAGATCATATTAAAAATCTAAACCCTAGTCAAGCAAATTAAAGTTTCAATTTTGACCAACACAAAACAATTAAAAAAACCACAAAAGTATAAAAAAACTCACTGTTCAGTTCATCAAGCCACCGCTTCACACTCTCAAAACTCGCCCTTCTAGTAATATCATAAACAACGAGAGCACCAGCAGCTCCTCTATAATACGCTGACGTCACTGCTCTAAACCTTTCCTGACCCGCCGTATCCCAGATCTGAGCTTTCACTTCCTTTCCGTCAATAATCACAACCTGGGTCTGAAATTCAACGCCGATTGTGGCTTTGGAGTTCGGGTCGAACTCGTCTCGGGCGAATCTGGATAAGAGGTTTGACTTACCCACTGCTGAGTCGCCGATTACTACTATTTTGAAGAGGTAGTCGCTGCTTGCTCCGTCTTCGTCCATTGAGTTGAGACTTCGGAAGATGGGGTGAAGTGGTTTGATGGAAAGTGCAGAGACTCGGAGATTGATATAGAGAGAATGATGCAGTTTGGAATGCGTGATTTGCGGATGAAGAAGATGATGACGTTGACAATTGTTGACTGTTTGTCGTAAATAAAAACGATGTCGTTTTAGCATATTTTAGAAAAATGTAATAATATCTTAATCATACTCTTTTATTGACTGAGATTCGAATTCTGTTTATCACACCTTGTTTAGAACATGTCGATATAGAAATCATCATTATAAAATTTCCATATTTAACCCTTCCTAAATTGTGATTCTGGAGCAAAATGTTCAAATATTGGGATTTGTTACTTTTTTTTCATTTTTATTTAAAATTAAATTTCCAGAATACAAACTACTAGGTATTGACCCGCGCTGTGCGCGGGGTGATGGATTTAACGAAATGTATTTCAATATAATGAATTGAAAATACAATTGGGGTCTTCGGTAGTTTTGAACTCGGGTTGGAGAAAAAGTGTTTACTATTGTCAAATATAGAAACGATTATAAAAAATGACACATAGGCCAAATTATTATCTAATTTTTTAATTTGACTGGTTTAAATAAAATTTTGAATGAGGATAATTTGTGTTTAAAATTCCGACATTCATATACTGTTAAATTTAAATTTGTGTGCAACCAATTTTAATTCTAAAAAGGATGACACGTAGGCCAAATCGCTCACACGACGACACGTGTCCAATCATACTTCTTTTTTAATATATATATGATGATTAGATAAGTTTTTACAGTTCAGTCCTCCATGTTTTAAAAATATTATTATTTGGAAAAAAAATTTAGCCAATCAGAAAAAAGGAAAAGAATTCAAAATTCTAAAAAATGACACGTAGGCCAAATCGCTCACACGACGAAACGTGTCCAATCATACTTCTCTTTTAATATATATATGATATGATGTTTTAAAAATATTATTATTTGGAAAAAAAATTAGGTCAATCAGAAAAAAAGGAAAAGAATTCAAAATTCTAAAAAAATGACACGTAGGCCAAATCGCTCACATGACGACACGTGTCCAATCATACTTCTCTTTCAATATATATATGATTAGATAAGTTTTTACAGTTCAGTCCTCCATGTTTTAAAAATATTATTATTTGGAAAAAAAATTTAGCCAATTAGAAAAAAAGGAAAAGAATTCAAAATTCTAAAAAAATGACACGTAGGCCAAATCGCTCACGCGAGGACACGTGTCTAATCATACTATTGTCAAATATAGAAACGATTATAAAAAATGACACATAGGCCAAATTATTATCTAATTTTTTAATTTGACTGGTTTAAATAAAATTTTGAATGAGGATAATTTGTGTTTAAAATTCCGACATTCATATACTGTTAAATTTAAATTTGTGTGCAACCAATTTTAATTCTAAAAAGGATGACACGTAGGCCAAATCGCTCACACGACGACACGTGTTCAATCATACTTCTCTTTTAATATATATATATGATGATTAGATAAGTTTTTACAGTTCAGTCCTCCATGTTTTAAAAATATTATTATTTGGAAAAAAAATTTAGCCAATCAGAAAAAAGGAAAAGAATTCAAAATTCTAAAAAAATGACACGTAGGCCAAATCGCTCACACGACGACACGTGTCCAATCATACTTCTCTTTTAATATATATATGATATGATGTTTTAAAAATATTATTATTTGGAAAAAAAAATTAGCCAATCAGAAAAAAAGGAAAAGAATTCAAAATTCTAAAAAAATGACACGTAGGCTAAATCGCTCACATGACGACACGTGTCCAATCATACTTCTCTTTCAATATATATATGATTAGATAAGTTTTTACAGTTCAGTCCTCCATGTTTTAAAAATATTATTATTTGGAAAAAAAATTTAGCCAATTAGAAAAAAAGGAAAAGAATTCAAAATTCTAAAAAAATGACACGTAGGCCAAATCGCTCACGCGAGGACACGTGTCTAATCATACTTCTCTTTTAATATATATATGATTTGTAATGAGAGAATATAATACAAAGAAGGGTTTAGTTGAGTGTTGAGGTGCTGTTATTGGGTATAAGTTTTTTAGATGCGGATGAGTAGTAATGGAATTCTAGTTCTTTGAGGTTGGCATCAGCTTCTTCATCGAGGGAGGACAGGAGTTGGCTTGATTTGTCGGCAAGTTGAGTACTGAGGTCGGCACTGAGGGATGCGAGTCCAGAAAGATCGCTGTCTGTTTTAATGCAGACACAAATTATTGACCACTACTAGACGTGGCTGCAACAGACAAAACAGCCCAGCGGCGAACACACAAATGATTAAAACAGCGTTAACATATACATCCAAAAAGTCGCAATCTTTGAAAAAAAGAATGTCCTTCATTTCTTGACTTATCAAAAAAGATAGCGCGACAAAGGTATACTAAAAAGGTTAACCTTACCATTCGAGCAGACCGCATCTCCAACATGAATGCTTCCTGTGAATTTCTAACAAGAGATTCACTCACCAGCAAGTTTGCAAAAACAACTTAGACCTTGGCATGACATAAAATTTTCAAGAAGGCAAAGCCGCAAATCCATATATACATATGCTTGGCAGATAATACAAACAATCATCCACATTAACATCAACATAAAATTATATGTGTATGTGTAATATGAACAACATGAATTATGCTCATTTGAGACCCTTAATTTTGGGTGAGACCCTGAGACTCCAATCATGGCTGTTGATTGGGTTTGCTTTTAGGGTCCAGATTGTGCCACGTGGAGGTGAGAGAACAAAAGCAACAATTTCTCTCACCTCCGATTTTTGAAATTCTCTAACCTCCACGTGGCACAATCTGGACCCCAAAAGCAAACTCAATCAACGGCCATGATTGGGGTCTCAGGGTCTCACCCAATAGTAAAGGTCTCAAAAGAGCATTACTCTGAACAACATTGCTTAGTGCATAATTTATCAGGAAGTTTTGCAGGTGTTAGCAAAACACAGAACTGGTCATGGGCTTAACCAAGTCGTTGATTAAACTCGTGGCCTGAAGCCCAATTATTGCCTATGGATGTCTTCTCCTCGTGCTGCCCACCCCGGTCCAAATTTAATTGTGTTCCTATTTCGGCTCAATTGATTAAAGTTAAGTTTATTGAAAAAGAGATGCACTTAAACGGAACTTACCTCGATTTTTTAAATAGTCAGAAGAGATATTCAAAACGTTCATTTGATTAGTATTATGATTGCAATTAAATTTTTAATAAGTTTTCTTTTGAAGGCGTGAGTAGATTTGCAGATTTTTATTTTGTGTCGTCAGTTATTATTAATCAACGATTAATATCATGTATACTGTCTCTTTGACTTTTTTTCTGATGAATGGATCAAATGAAAAGTGGTAGTTTGGTTATAAAATGCAAACAAATCTAGACCGTCCATTAATTTAAATCTAACGGTTACAATAAAATCATATTAATTAATATATTTAATGACAAAAGGGCAATAATGGAAATATACTTTATAATATATTTTACAAATATACTAATTAGATTCCATCCCTTATTTTATGGTAACAAACATTCAAATCTATTAATTAATTAATTAATTAGGAAAGTCAGATTATCAATGACTTCCCCTTCATCATATTATCAACGGACCTCATCAGAATTAATTAATTAATTAGACTAGTCTGATTAGAAAAGTCATTGCACTCGTTGTATGTTATGTAATCATAATTTTTTAGTATATGTTCATTATTTGACTATATTTGATTCATGAATCATATTATAGCAAATCATGAATCATAGATGTCTTATAATTGAAAAGTTTAGTTTCTTATCTGTTTTTGTTACCATTGATGTTCCAATAGATTTATTTCAGTTTTACGTATTTACACGGGTCTGTTTTCGTATTAATAATATATTTTTTCGTATGATCCATACATTGTACACCTTTGATTCATGAATCATAACATAGCAAATAATGAATCATGAGTTTCATATTATATGTAACATTATTTATAACAGTTAATGAATCATATAACAACAAATGATGAATCATATACACTTATAATTCACTATTTCATCAAAATATGTATCTCTTATATAATAAGTGATATTACAACGATGTCAACTCGTTTTTTCAATAAACGTTTGTCTCCCCCTTCTACTCTTGCTCCTACATTCTGTTGCAACACATAAAAACAATCAATAATCAACGAGTGATAATATTTATTCGCAAAATATTTATGTACAGAATCTGAAACATGATTCTACGCATGATTCATGATTTGCTGCACTATGATTCATGAATCATATGTGGTCAGATACTGAATCATGCGTAAACGAGTGTTAATAAACTGAAATAGTAAGCGACTTACCATATTTCTACCCAAATCTTCTTGGAATTATTATCGCGGCGATGTCGCAACCTGCAAACATAAAAGACTTTGAAAATCTACATGACATGTAACTAATCGATACACAAACCCAACGTTACCGACTTGAGGTTTCCAAAAGCAATGTGGGGTTTCAAAATCGCCGACCGAGAGTGAGCTATGATGGTTTGGGGTGTTCACGCATTATCTCGGAGCTGAATTTTTGGTTTCATCGATTTGCGAAATCAATGCTCAAATCGAATCAAAACTGAATCTAAAACCATGATTTTAGGGATCTCAAAACGATTTAAATTTTATCAATTTCAAAATCGCCTGATATTTGGTTTTTTTGGACTAATCTACCCTTCCTGAGTTTTTGAAATCAAAAT
This sequence comes from Sedum album, assembly GCA_006409495.1. Classification (NCBI taxonomy): domain Eukaryota; kingdom Viridiplantae; phylum Streptophyta; class Magnoliopsida; order Saxifragales; family Crassulaceae; genus Sedum; species Sedum album. The sequence goes on from QZGG01001798.1 coordinate 30,466, forward strand.
CTCGTATTTAATATTTCAATTAATTATATTTCGACCCCAAAATCAATAGCCGTCCGATCTGATTATTTAATGATCGAGATCTGTTTATATTTTATAACAAAAAGTTACTTTTTACCTGATCCTTACTCTTATTTAAAATATAAAGTTTATTGTAAACTAACAAATTAGTCACCAACTTGTAGAAATTTCAACATTAGAAATTATGATTGAGTTAAGGATATTTGTCAAAATGTATAACAAGAAATTGGCACTGCAGGCAGCATGCTCTTAAGCAGAAAACACACTCTTATGTAGAAGGATTCTTCAAAGGACTTTAATATATAACCATCATGATCATACTCGAAGCAGCATCAGCGCAGCTCAAGTCGTAGCAAAGCAGCAGCTAGCGAAAAACCCCAGTCCCCTTTTCTGCATTATGTTAAAAAACGGTTAGAACCAGCAATGCTAAGATTTGAAATGTTGATGAATTGAATTATGAGCTAGTGTATTACTTTCTTGGCACTTTTTTGAAGTTGATCAGGTGAGATCTTGTACAAATCCTCGTCCACTGGCTTTGCGAATCTCACAGGTGATCCTACCATAGGCTGATGTACATTGCGTCGGTGTGCGTAACTTGGGTGCCCTGGCTCCCATTTGTCTGCTTTCTTAAGCTTTGTTTGCTTTAAATCTCCGACTGGCCGCATGGACTGCAAAATGTACAAATGCAAACGACACTGCAATTAGTTGTAGTTTTGATTTCATTTGTGGGACAAGTATTTTACCTTGGATCGATTGCGAGGAAAAACTATCACTGCAGGTGTGACGACATCGTTTTGGTAGAGATCTCCAGTGACACAAAGATCACCACGACCAATATTTAGATCATTCTCATGGTAACTGTAAGGCAGTAATCCATCTTGTCTAGCAGACTCAAAGCACTCAGTAAACGGCAAGTACTCGCCGGAAGCCCAGCTTCCGAATGCCGGTACGTGACGCCTCACCATGAAGTAATCCTATAAGCAAACACAAAGGCATGATCATGATATAAAAATGGAGCTTGAAAGTAAATTACGGAGGTTGAAACTGAGGAAAAAATAGAGGTTTACAGGGAGTGAAAGAGATCTTCTTACATCCATTTGGGGATGTAGGACTGGAAGATTGGGAAGCTGCAGGAATGAGGTTTTTGGAGTGTGGTGGGTAGTTCTTAAAATGGGGTCTGGTTGACCAGGTCTTGTTGGTAGGTCTTAAGATGGGTAAAGTTGACATGTAGGGACATGGTATCAAACAGATATCCAGATTCCAAACCTTGTATTTCACTCATAATATGATACTGTATGACACTGAGCGTATGAGGCAGATTTGATATACTGAGCTGCAGTTTACAAGCAGAACAATCTGACATTAATGTTATGATTAGGTCTGGTATGATGCATCACAATCCACAAAGATTAGATAAAAGGCTAGTGATTGATAGATACACAAAGGTTAGCACAAATGGGTTGCTTTTTCTTTACTTAAATCTCACTCAAATTCACAACTTTTTTCATGTAAAAAACATGGAGACATGTTTATGCAGAGCATGGCTCAGCTTGTATCCTGCTTTTCTCAAGTTGGTCTCCTGGTGAAAGTGGTGCATATTCAAAGCTAGACAAAGAAGAAATATGATGCGGTTAGTGCCTTTTCTTAAAGCTCTTTTTGATGACCAATAATCAGGTCACATATTTCTATATTCATAAAGTTCTTGAAATTTACATGAAGATAAAATAGTTTAGATACATTTCAGGTTTTGGTAAAATCAAGCAATACTAATGTTTGGTGTTATCAGCTTTGCTCGAAAAATATAGGATTCATTTCTAAGGTTGAGATTTGAATCAGATTCAGGAGGCAAGGCAGGCAGGAGGGGCCAGGGAATGTACCAAAGAGTGAGTAGTACAGTACTAGAGTATATTTTAAAGATGTTAAAGTGTAACATAAAATTCACCTGTCGCAGGTGGTACCATTTGCCATTTTGTATCTTCTGCATGCTGGTTTTGGTCCTGTACAAGAAAGTTAAGGTTAAAGGATGGTGGACGACATGAAGATTCAGTGATGGTCTCCAATCATACTTCTTCATGGCTCACCTCCAAACCTGACCATATAAAAGTTCCATTTTAATTTTTTAAAATATCCAACTTTCAAGTACACGGAAGAATACTTTGTACACTAGTATTTTGCGTAACAATATACGTGTAGCGTATACAGTTTTATTTTTCTCGTAATGTTATCTGGAATTTTCCCTTCAGCACTAGCAAGATACAAATATAAATTCTATTTGCAGGGTATGAAAAAGATGGTATTTAACAATGTTTACTACTCCATTTATTGTAAGAATCTGATAAAATGCAAACTAACCAAAAAAAATTGAAAATTTGCACTGCAGTGCACAACTGTCTTCCTAGATGAGGATATTTAAAAAAAACATCCTCAACAGCCTACATTGTACAGATTACTATACCTTTGAATTTCAATTAGATCCAGTGATCACCCACATCAATATCAGTAGTCTATAAATGGATTGAGATCCAGTAGAGAACCATAAGTCCTTGTGTATCTGGGATCCAACGCATTGCACGCCAAATGCCCAAAGGTCTGGAATTTTCATCCACATCTGGCCAGGTGCTTCATCTACCTGAGATTAAATAGGGCACAAATCAACTAATTTGCGAATAGCTCCTGTCACAATATGAATCTAAGACACAATGGACTTGTTGAAAAACATTCAACACTAGTTCTCTACTTCTCTGATAGTGTTGAAAGACCACTCTAATGGTCAGCCTTCAAACATGAATTATACATCGGTTTGAGAAACAAACAGAACGTTGATTACTGCTATACACCATATCAACAAAGAAAAACTGCAAATTCAGCATTTCAACATGCAAAAGCATATACATTGGATAGACAGATTATCATACGGAATTTATTCATTTTCATTTATGACCAAGTAAAATTAGAACTCCAGTAACGATACCAGCAGCCAGCTCAAGCACACATTTATGTTCAACTTAAATAAAAATAAAATGCAACATGAATTTTTGATACTTTGTGTATGCGAAACAGATTCATGTGAACTGTTTGCCTCACCCACTCCCTGTTGTATTTGTATGACCCTCTTTGAATTTTGCATTCTCATTTGCTAGCTCAACCTCAAATAACTTGCATACTTTGCACCGTGATTGTAGAAATTTTAAAACATGTACACACTTGAAGAAACCACGCGACTTTACAAGTTGTAAGTTTGATACTGTATGCACATTTGTGAACCGACTGACCACTGTTCTTGAGTTTGAAAACTAGACCATTAAGTATCTGCACTTCCAATTTTGTCTTGAGGAACTCGATGCCTTAGTATCCCAACTTGTTGCTGCATGTGAATATTCAGTACGTAAAAACGTCATCAGTTCATCAATAGAATCTCTCAAAACCAAAGATCCTAAAGCATCAGTAGAACCCAACATTTATACAAAATTTAGCAATTCATTATCGATCAAATCAAGCGAACACATTTATGTCAGTATGTCATCACAGCAGCTTGCGACTATATAACTCGTCACACTAATCACATTACGAGAAAGATTTGACACATTTACATTTGATCAACCTCAAACCGAACACCATCAAATTACAACCAGTCTAAATTTTTAAGCCATATCAGTAGTAAAAAGTAAAAAACATACCTCAAAATCCGAAGCTTTCTGCATTTCAGGAGACACAACAGCCACACAATCCGGCGGGGTTTCAAACAATGACAAAGAAAACTGCTTTTTCACCACACTAACATCAAAATAAATCAATCCACTACTAGGAACATCAACATGAATCGAATTAACTGGAAACCACAAAAACAGATCCTGAGCTTGCACACCACTCAAATCACTAACTCTCCCATAACTCAACTTTCCAGTAACATTCCTCTCATAATGCAATTCACTCTCAAACTTAGCATTACAAGCTTGGTCTAAATGCACTTGGAACATTCCAGAAACATCGATTTTAAACTCATTTACTCCTTTAGGGAGTAAGCCTGTTGGCAAGCCGTAGGAGGAGAACACATCGTAGATGGTGACAAGTTCGAAACTTGATGCAACTAAGGGTATGAAAGTGGCCAAGCTGAGCAAAACCCAGATGAGAAATCGCGGGAATTGGTTAAAATCGATGAGTTTCATTGGAATTCAGAGGTGGGTTATTGGAGATTGAATTAGGGTTTAGTGTGAGCTGTTTCCCTCGGATTTGTGGGGTTTAAGGTTGCACTTAAGAAAGTGGGTGGAGAAGATGGAGAGGTGGGGAGACGACAATGGTGCCAGCTTGGATACAGAGGATCGGCGTTTTGGATTGGCGAATGAAGAAATTATTGGTGTCGACTGTCGATGGGATTTGATCTGTTGGGGGGAGTGCAGGGTAGGTCGGTGGGGATTCAATGTCGTTGACTTATGTCGACTGTTTAGGTAATTTGATTTATTTATTTTGTTAATTTTGAGATTTGGATAATAAGTTTGGTAAATCTAAGATTTGATTGTTGTACAATATATTTTGGATGAAATCTGGTATAAATTTGAAAATTTTAGAATTGGTAAACGATATCTCGTATTAGTTTTTATTGAAAAGAAATGTGTGTATTACCAAATGAGTTGAGAAAAGATAAAAACAAGTTCAGGAAAAGAAATGATGCATAATATTTGTAAGAGTAGAGATCAAATGAAAAGTAAATGATGAGACACTATCTCGATTGATAGTTAAAGTTTAAGAGAATAAAGATTTTAGGTAAGACGAAAGAAATTATTATAAATCGTTGGATTAGATTAATTTACGGTTGAGATTATAGTTGGTTTTTATACAATGAGTAGTTGAATTTGCAAAATCCTAGCGGCTGAGATTGACGGCTATTTTTTTAATCAACTCTCATCCGTTGGATTATTAATATTCAACGGTCGAGATCATGTCTCACTGTTTCACATTTATTTATCTGTCCTCCTAAAACCTTAGTCCACGATTGATAATTATAAATAAATAACCGTTGAGATTTATAGAAGAAGAAACTGACATTATAAAATATGATCTATCGTTTTTTTGTAAGTTCAACCGACCAATTTAATAAATCAATAATTTTAATATCATCTGTTATTTAATCAAAATCAATAAATGAGAATTGATAATTCTATCTCACATAAAATTGATAATTGTCTAAAGGATTGAGTTCTAGGAGGACAGACAAGTTTTTGTGAGACGGAAGGACATCATCTCAACCGTTGATTTCAATTCATCCAACGGTTGATATTGATAACCGTCATTCTCAACCGCCCGTGTATTTTGCTAATTCAACTACCTATTTTAATTCATAATTAATTTAATCTCAACCATCAGATTAATCAAAATAAATGGTTGAGATGATGTTCTTTTGTCTTACATAATTTTAATGTCCCTTAAGAACCGAACTCATTTTCTAAAACCACTAAAAATAATAGACAAAAGGATTTGCAAACTCAGAGTAAATGATATCATTTTTCATTTTAAAACAAGTAAAATCATGTAGTGTAAATTGGGCCGGGCTAACATATTGTTGTTAATGGGCTGTCGAGGAAATATAGAAAGGCCCAGTATGAACGTGTGCTGTAAAATGGAGGGAAACGACAACCAGATGTTTCTAATCTGTTCCTTCCTCGAAAATGGCGTCACTCAGACAACTAAACCGTTACTCATTTCTCAACTGTCTCCACCTCCGTCCGCCATGGCCGTTGCGACTCATTCCTACACTCCTTTACCTCCTCAACTACGGAGAGTACTTCCTGTCTCGCTTCTGTCTCTCCCGGCTTCGTGTTCTGTCCCAAAATTGGCGTCTTTGACAGGTAGGAATAGTCTGCTGACAAGCTTCAGCTGCCGAGCTGGTGGAGATGACGTAAGCCGCTTCTCCAAATCCCTTTATATTAATAATTATTTTATTTTTCAGAAGTAAGGAAAAGCGAAACAAATCAATGTCTCTAGATTAGGGTTTGGTTTTAGGATTTTAGTATCTGTTTTTATCATTTTAATGCCTGATACACGAATCAATTTGGTGCATGAAATTTAAAAAAGTTTTATAGAGAAGATAATAGTTATAATAATTTTTGCTACTTCTACGCACCTCTCTAGTGTCTCGCTTCGGCTTAAGAGTTGAAACAAGGCCGCCAGGTTACTAAAATGTTTGTATTTTGATTTATAATTATGAGTGGTTATGTGCAGGATTATTATCTTATTGATGCACCAGAGTCAATTGGAGATGGGTTTTCATTTGGTGGCGGTATGCGACATTGAGTCTGTGTAGTTTCAAAATGGGATATAAATGTATAATGCTGCGGTAAATTAATGTTTATTGTGAGGTTGTTCAAGCTGGTGATGGGAAACTTTATGATTTATTGAATAGGAAAATATGCGGAAGGGCCTAGCAAATCAGATGATTGGTTTCAGCAAGGAAAGATGGTATGGATATTGTTAGTTAGTGTGGAGACATTGCAAGCAAAAGACTGTAGGGTGGTATAAACATGACATCTCGAGGTTTTTTTGTAAACAGGTGAAGGCGCACGCGGTCTATGGCTCAGGAGAGAAAGCAAAGGATCCATTTTTCGGCCTTGCTATGGGTGCAGGATCTCAACCTTCAACTGATGTTTTCAAGTAAGAACCCACAAATTTATTTGATCCCCACAAAGGGGAAACAATGCAATTATTTTCTTCCTCGTGCCAGTGTGCAGGGATATCATAAAGATTGAAAAATGTTGTGTATGGTTTTGTGCAATAGATGGTTTTGTGTTGAGAGTGGAAGCCCCGATAAGCCTACAGTCATTTTGATTCATGGATTTCCTTCGCAGGTTAGTCTCACAGCCTCACAGGCATTGCTAAGTTGACTAAAGATCAAGTATTCTGAATCTTTGTAGCCAAAAAATCATACTGATTTAAGACATTGACAGGCCTACTCTTACCGCAAAATGCTTCCCGCTCTTGCTAAAAGTTATCATGCAATTACTTTTGATTGGCTAGGTATGGTACGCCTGCGTCTCTGCTTTTTTCTTTCTATGTTACTGTGTATTCTTCGCAGAAAAGGACCTTTCAAAAAAAATCTGACCTTGTTGGTAATTCAGCTGTCCTACTTATTTTCGCAAAATTATCAGATATCTCAGAAGCTCTTGATTTGAATATTTTTCCAACAGGATTTGGGTTTTCGGATAAGCCACAGCCTAATTATGGTTTCAACTACACCTTAGATGGTAATGCCAATCAGCTTGTTTGAAATAGTTGTCTCTAGTGATGTGTAGAATAAAAATCTAATGACAGTAAGTTTGACAATGGCGTGCAGAATACGTGGAGTCTTTGGAATCTCTTATTCAGGAACTCACTGCTGACAAGAAGATTTCTATTGTCGTCCAGGTATAAGTTTTTTACTATTCGAGGTCCCTTCAGGTTAAATAATAGATATTATCTGTAACCTTTCCATTTGGTTCAGGGATACTTTGCTCCCATTGTGGTGAAGTATGCCAGCAAGCATCAGGACAAGATCAGTAATCTCATACTACTAAATCCTCCTGTAAGATTACGGAAATCCCATTGCTCATTTTTCCACTTAAGCTGCTTGGATGAATTTTAGCTGAACTTGGAATTTAATATTTTATTTCTTTAATCGGAAGTTGACGAGCAAACACACCAACTTGCCATCAAGCCTGTCAGCCTTCAACAACTTTCTCCTTGGGGAAATCTTTTGCCAGGTATATTTTTGGTAGCATCACTTGTTTTTAGTCATGGTATTTTCCATTTGGTCTCTCAAATTTGTTTTGGAAATGTAAAATTAATTATCACTATGGGAAGCATCTAAACTTAATTTTCACCGAAACAGGATCCTCTAAGAGCAAGCGATAAAGTATTGACAAGCAGCGGACCATACAAAATGAAAGAGGAAGACGCTATGGTATACAGAAGACCATACCTCACATCAGGTTCCTCAGGCTTCGCATTAAAAGCGATTAGCAAAACCATGAACAAACAGCTAAAAGTGAGACAAACAGCTATACTTAGGATGGTAGTTACATTTGACAAATTTTCATCATTGTGTTTATTATAAATGACAGACATATGTAGAAGAAATGAAGAATGTGCTCATGGATGCAAACTGGAAAGTTAAGACCACAGTATGCTGGGGCCTGAGAGATCGCTGGTTGAACTTTGAAGGGGTTGAGGAGTTCTGCAAGAATTCAAAACTTCGACTGGTTGAGCTGCCGATGGTATGTTATTTGTTAATCTCACTGTTTTTCTGACATTGATAATGCAAATACTATAAGCAATTGTATGAGTCGAAATTTGCTAACAGTATTTAACAGCAATGTTTTTTGTTTTGTTTGCTCAGGCAGGACATCATGTACAGGAAGACAGTGGTGAAGATCTTGCCCAACTTATAGCTGGTTTTATACGAAAAAGAAGTTGAATAGTTTTGAGCGTGCAACTAGATTTCGACCTGAGACTATGACTGAGAATCCATTTGAAGGCATTCATCCAGGAAGCACACTACAATTCTTGATTATATCTTGAGTTTCATTTTTAAAAAATATTACGCAGATCATTTGTGTAAGGTGGCCAAAGGATACATAACTTCTCTGGCATAATGCAACAGTTAATTAAAAGTGGGTATTTTACAGATGATTGAAGTCCATGTTTTTCTTCTTTAAAGAGGAGACACTTTAAAAAGGAACCACAAGGATTATGAGTTATGACAAGGAACTAAAAATATGCCAAAAAGGCAGTGGACCGAAATCATATATATATTAAAAGAGATGTATAATTGGAAATGTGTCGTCGTGTGAGCAATTTGGCATATGTGTCATTTTTTTAGAATTTTGAATTTTTTTTTCCTTTTTTTCTGATTTGCTGGCTTTTTTGAATAATAAGATATTTTAATGGGAATCATTAATTACTCCAAATCATATATATATATATATATTAAAAGAGATTATGATTGGACACGTGTCGTCGTGTGAGCAATTTGGCCTATCGTCATTTTTTTAGAATTTTGAACTCTTTTTTTCTTTTTTCTGATTGGCTGGCTTTTTTGAATAATAAGATATTTTAATTGGAATCATTAATTACTCCAAATCATAAGATATTATAACTTTATTGGGAATCATTAATTACTCCAAATCATAAGATATTATAACTTTATTGGGAATCATTAATTACTCCAAATCATAAGATATTATAACTTTAATGGGAATCATTAATTACTCCATATCATAAGATATTTTTACTAAATTTTTCCATATTGAAAAGTCAAACGTATTTAATTAAATTTGGCCGAATTTGTATTTAATTTACTAGGAAATTAATTAATCATATATATATTAAAAGGGATGTATGATTGGACACGTTTCGTCGTGTGAGCAATTTGGCCTATGTATCATTTTTTAGAATTTAGAATTCTTTTTTCCTTTTTTCTGATTGGCTGGCTTTTTTGAATAATAAGATATTTTAATGGGAATCATTAATTACTCCAAATCATAAGATATTATAACTTTAATGAGAATCATTAATTACACCATATCATAAGACATTTTTACTAAATTTTTCCATATTGAAAAGTCAAACATATTTAATTAAATTTGGCCGAATTTGTATTTAATTTACTAGGAAATTAATTAAATTGAATTTATTTTTATAAGTCATTAAGAAACAGTTAGACATCATATCATATAATATATATATTAAAAGGGATGCATGTACTACAATTAAGTGTAGAATACTTTACAATTAACATGTAAATAATTCAATTCCTTAGTACATTTATGAAAAGTTTTTCTAATCAATATTTGTTTACACTCAAATAAAACTGAATATATCAAATTTAAATTACTTAAAATTACTCAAAATATAACTTCACCACGCACCACAAGGTGCGGGTAAATACCTAGTTTTTATTGAAGCATGTGTAAACAGAAATGGCGTTACAGCACCTTTAAGAAACCGGGTCTGTTTGATTTATAAAATTATTATTTAAAATTATAAATGACCGAAGAATCCACATACAGAGCTATCTTATTTTCTACAAAATCTGAGACACTGCAACTGGTAGCAAACTACACAAGCCCCAAATCCTATTATCATCATCTGTTATAAGTACAGACCCAGCTTAGAACACCACACTTTGAGCATCTTGGACAACAATGGGGTATTTTTTTACTCGATCTAGGTTGAGAAGGGTAAGGGAGCTCGGGATCATGATTTCATCGGACGAGTAGTCTGCGGAAGGATGGAGTTGGCAAGTTCTTCATTTATTTTCTCTGTTAGTGGTGGCATTTGCTTCATAATATCCGGCATATCATTTGAGCTGCAAAAGACAGTAATGTATCAACAGTGAGCATAAAAGACTATTTGGCAACAAAATGATTGCTACTAAAGATGCAAAATTTAAAATGCAGAATGTAACGAAGGTCACATAGCATCCCACAACTGCATACCAAACAATGATTTAATGTTCATGGGACTAAACAAATGTAAAGGAAGAGAGAAACTGTCAACAAACTTGTTTAAGATATTGAGGATGTTATCTCGGGTTTGGCATAGGAGATTGATATTTTCATGAAACTGCAAAATAAATAAACATATAAAGTCAGTTACATCTCAATTTAAAAAGAACACAATGAGATGGTAATAGCTTGTGGGTTGCATTGATAATAATATCCCATGAATGATAACAGTCGAGTGTCATAACCTGAAAAGCCGCCAGATTAGCTGAAATTTGACTAAAAAGTTGGGAGTTCTGCTCTAGCAATTGTCCAGTTACACCTCCAATAGCTGCAACAGGTGAAACATTAGATGACTAAAATAATTGATTATAACTTCTTAAACAAATATACAAATATAAAGTTTGAAGTCAAACAATATTTTCAAGTACTGAAGACTACTATCATGGAGGCCGACAAGGTTGCTATGCATTAATGTCAAAGCTCCTAAGTAGCACACATTCAGAGTTTACAATATGTTGACTAGCAGTAATGTTTTCTAAACAACAGTCATCAACAAAGCAATAAATGATACAATTGGCTCACACTGTGCGTGCAGGAAAGTGCACTCTTGTAGCTAGAGAGAATTATGTTATGCCAGATGGAGGGACTAAAACACTCTAAACGTAGCTATCCTATAAGAGATGAGGCCACCTGCTGCACACAAAAAGCTCACGTGACTTATGCACTGACCTTTAAATGATATGCCGTCATCATTGTCCACGGGCATGAGAGGAGGCACATATACAGGACCACTAGGACGTGCTGCATGAGAGGTCGGCCTAGCTGATGAGTCCGCTCCTTTTTCCTAATATCGTTTAACATGGTGAAAAAAGAGACGAGCATATGGTTAATAAATTAAATATAACAAAAAGATGGTTAAGTTAAAGTTAAATGTAATCATCAGTAATAAATTGTTCATGATAAATTGTAATATCTAACTACTTCCATCTCAAATGGTACAAAGAAGAACACACTCAAGTATGTAAACAAACAGAAATGTAAAGCCATTTAGTGTTTTTCAACTGTTCCCAGCATTGTACTAAAAATGTGGATGATAAATGAAAGATACCTTTTTGTCTTTATTTCTTCTCGCGGTATTATGTTCGTCTTTTCGCCTCTTACCATTTTCTTTCTTCTGAAAATGTTCATGAGCGACATTAAATAACTGACCATTAAATAAAGTGTCTCTATCACAAAAGATTTCAATGCAATCTTATATACTGCTAGGGAAACCAAATTACTGTTTAGCTCTGAGAAATTAATCTGCAGATGTCCTACTTTGCTAGAAGAATATAACTATATTCTCATGACAAGATGACTTTAATAATAACATCACAAGGGATATTGACATCAAATCCTCTTATTCATGAAAAAACAGTAACCAGGTTCATCAATGAATGCAATTTGATCTCTGTTCTCAGATAAGTTAGTTTCCATAGGCAGATAATATTTCGCATAGAAATAACTTCGCTACACTACATTTCATCACACAACATATGGCCGGCATAAAAACAGTATAGGTATAGAACTTACACTCATCCATCTACATCGAAATGCGACATCACGAACTGTCTTGTCTTTCAGCTGTGTAGCTATCTTCGCATACCTAACTATGCTTGGTTCCGACGCATGCCTGCACACATTTCCCAATAAACACACAAATTCAGTTCTATCTAATCAACTCCATATATAAGAGAAGAAAAATCAGAGAACTTTCATATCTTTAACCTATAAATCATACTAAAAACACCATCTATTTCATTTCATCGCCTTACAATAGCAATACACGATTATATCTCTACGATACAGTTTATAATTAATCCAAACTCCTCATAACATCTTTATCTCAAACAGGATTCAAAATTCTTGCTCTGCACTATCGATTTCTGCACAAGAAATAAAACGAGAATCCAAAAAAATCACACTCACTTAAGAAGCAATTCATCAAGTAGCGACTGCTCGTCGGCGCTCCAAGCCGTGGAAATTCCAGGATTATGTTTCAATCCAACCTGCTTTTTCTTCCCAGACGTCTCCGCTGCCAAATTACCGTTGTTAGACGGCGGAGGAACTGCAGCTCCGTGCCTAGAATTTTCGTCGTTCGCGACTGGATTCGCGCTGGCGGCCATGAAATCGTTAGCGAAAATCGACAACGGCCGATTTGGTGGCGTGGATTTTTCCGAGGCGGTGAAATCGGCGTGCAAGCGTCGGCCCTCTGCAGCTTGATTCTCGGAAAGTGTAATTATTTTCCTTTATTTTATTTTTATTTAATTCGCCATACGTGCGGTAATAATTTCAAGGTGTTTCAAAATTTATTATTATCCTCAATCAATTTTTTTTTATTATCCAAGTTTTACTTTTTGTATTTTTTATTTTAAATAAAACTATACAACAAATTTATATTTTTGTATCAAATCATAACATTTTCATTTAATAGGTTTGTTAAATGTTATAATGCAATCTAAATACAATCAATGGATGCAAAATGAAATTCAGAGTAATGAACATATTTATTTAATACATGACAAATATTTATTTTTGATCCTGGAATAATTTTATAAATTCAAACAATGCAAGAAATTCACACTATCTGAATGCAGATTGGCTCAACTGTGATTTAGGCATTTTATTATGACCTACAAAAATACTTCAACCTGCTGACAGTAGAGAGTTTGTACAGCAGCTCTTGTATGGATGAGTCCATCCAGGCCACAACTCAGAACAATTAGAGAAGTGCAATTTCTTCAGACATCGGCAAGTTCGATAAGTTGTTGGACAACTTGAGGTTCAGCCAATGTACTCGTGTCACCAAGCTCATCGTACTGCCTAGCAGCGATTTTCCTTAAAATTCTCCGCATAATCTTCCCGCTTCTTGTTTTCGGAAGGCTAGGTGCCCAGTGAATTTTGTCTGGTGCAGCAAATGCTCCAATCTGAAACATAAAATTTTAGCAAAGCTTGGGAAGAAAATAAATTGGAGATTGATTTTTTCGTGATGTACCTGGCTTCTGACAGTGGTCACTAGGCTTTTTCTTAATTCCTCAGAGTAAGGCACCCCTCGACGAGGGTCACAAATGCGTATATTCCTTGACCTTTCACCTTTAAACAATGAAAATGTGGAGAGATGATTAGTATGAGACGATCGAGGACAAGAGCGTAAAAGGATATGGTGAGCAGAAAATAGAACCTCGTGCTCAACGCCAACCACAGCAGCTTCTGCACACTGGGGGTGTGACACCAGAGCAGATTCAACTTCTGCTGTGCCAATACGATGTCCACTGTGTATATGAAATTAAAAAGAGCATAAACTACACAGGGCTCAGAAAGAAATAGAAAGAGCCCAGTTCATTATTCCGATTATAGCCATACAAAACATAAAATTATAAAAGGAGTGCAAAAAAACATACCTGACATTAATAACGTCATCTACTCTTCCAGTTAGCCAATAATACCCATCTTTATCCCTGCTGCAGCCATCTCCGCTAAAATAATAACCAGGAAAGGCCTTAAAGTATGTTGTTTCATATCGCTCATGATCGCCATAAAGAGTTCGGAAAGCACCAGGCCATGAACGCTTTATGCAAAGATATCCACTGCCCTCGCCTTCAATCTCATTACCCTTTTCGTCAACTATTGCAGGCTTTACAAAGCACAAACTATTGTAATCCAAAAGCACACTAAAAGGAACACTAAAAGCACACTAAAAAGAAGTGATAGTATTATAACCTCATGTGATGCATACCTGCACCCCGAAAAATGGATAAGTGGCAGAACCAGGCTTTAGTGGCCAAGCACCAGGCAGAGGAGTGATCTGATTGGCAGTTAATAAAATATGAGGAACTATGCAACTGTCGGAAGTAGGAAACATATAAATCTTAAAAATGAAGAAACATACCAAGAAACCACCCGTCTCAGTCTGCCACCATGTGTCGGATATTGGACATCTTGAGTCACCGACAACGTTATAAAACCACCTGTTAACATTAAAAATTCTAGTTTTAGTTTCTGTCTTGTAATGGGATTTTCAAACTAAAAAAACAGACTGCGGGTTAATACCTCCAAGCAGTTGGATTTATAGGTTCACCAACGCTACCGAGTACTCTTAAGGATTTACGCGAGTAACGTTTTACATACTGCAAGCCAGAAAAAATGATACCCCAACAGCGTCACTTTTGTTATAATAAAAAAGATTCAAATGCTGTATCGAGTACTGGCCTATATTCAACATGGATGAAAATCATATCAGAAAATATGTGGCGTGTGTCTAAAGTCATTATAACCTGTTCTCCATCGCGCATAAGAGATCGCACTAACGTGGGAGCAGTATAGAATATTGATACTTTATATTTGTCAACAATGTCCCAACAACGCCCAGCATCCGGGTATGTCGGGGCCTGCATTTAATCCAACAGAATTCTGAGCCTTATCACCAATTTCTGCAACTTATTTTACTTTTATAATGCACAAGTATGGCATTGGGATTGGCATTAGCAAGTATAGATGAGTACCCCTTCAAAAATTAGAACTGAGGCTCCATTAAGCAATGGTCCGTAAGTCACATAACTATGACCAGTAATCCACCCGCAGTCAGCAGTACACCTAAAAATAAGAATAAAAGCAAAGGAGTTCTTAAACATACACTTCAAGAACTTATATTCCTTTATCAGTTATTCGCCAAAATTCTGTACCAGTATATATCAGACTGTTTGTAGTCAAATGCATATTTAAAAGTAGTTGCTGTGTACACCATATATCCACCAGTTGTGTGCAGAACTCCCTACGATTTACAAAAATATAATCAGCAACAAGAAATAATTTAATGAAAAAAGAAAGAATATAAAGAAAGAAAGTGATGAACGAAGATCAAACCTTGGGCTTTCCTGTGCTTCCACTAGTGTAGAGAAGAAATAGCGGATCTTCTGCGTCTACCCACTCCACTTCCGATTTTGTCGGAAAGTTGGGTACAACGTCCTGCAACAAAATATCAAGAAGATACACTCATCCCTCAATGAAACAAAAAAATCAATATTTCAACATTGAGGAAAAAGAGAGTACAGAACGCATTTTGTGGTCGTGAAGTACCTGCCACCAGATATCTCTATTGTTCTTCCATGCAGTGGACTCCCGATCAGTAGCCAACTTATTGTCATACGTCAAGCAAACATCTTCAGATCAAAATAAATCGGGATATTTTAGTCATTATGTGCAAGAACTGCCTATTCTGAAAGTACAAAAAGGGAAACTTCACAGATACCAATTGACCACCCATTTTTTTCCGTGTCCTTTAGGGCAGCATCAACGATTTCTTTGAGCTTAATGATCTTAGCTCCTCTTTTCACACCATTGCAAGTTATCACTACTTTAGGTTTGCAATCCATAATCCTTTGAGCAATAGATTCAGCTGAGAAGCCGGCAAATACAACCTGAAAATACAACACGGCATCAGTCGGACGTTACAGATGTAAGGAAAATTTAAAATATAAAAAGCAAGTTCATCAGTACTGAGTGAACTGCGCCAATACGAGCACAAGCGAGCATTGCAATTGGAAGCTCCATGAGCATCGGTAAATATATCACGACTGCATCTCCCTTTTTAACCCCGATACTTCTTAAATAATTTGCAAGCTGCCGTATTCAACCAAACAAAGTCAAACTTAATCCACAGCAAATAAAAAAGTGCACGTGCGTAAATTTCAAAATACAGTTATTTGTGAATGCGAGTATAAGAGGATATCCCCACCTGGCAGACTTTGTCTAGCAGCTCGCTGTAAGTCAACTTATCATCGAACCCCTTCTCATTCCCTTCCCAATACATAGCCACCTTATCTCCAAAACCAGCCTCGACGTTCCGATCCACACAATTATAACATATATTCGTCACACCACCCTTAAACCACTGCGGCCAAAAACAGACAAAAATCAACATAATTTCCAACCTTTTATGCTTCATAACAATGTCAACCTTAACTATCACTCGTAAAAATATCAAATTAAACAAAATGAATCAAAATCCAACAGACCTCGATGCTGATAGGCCCTTTCCTGACATCCAAATTTTCAGAACAAACATTCTCTCCCCATTTACTCTTCCAATAAAACTGTGCCGCAATGTCCGACCAGAACCCTGCCGGATCCTCAATCGATCTTCTATACATCTCCCCATACTAAACCAATCAAACAACAAAACCCATTTTTCTCATTACTCAAAAAAATCAAACCTTTAAATCCAAATCAATAAAAAAACTCACTTAAACTATCACACCAACCTTCTCCAGCGATGAAACCAAAGCCTGGCTGGAAAATTCAGAACTGGGAAACACCAAATCATTCTCCTCAGACGCTACAGCTTCGCCTAGAACAGCAGCATTAAGATGCTGAACCTTGCCAGCACCTGACGGCAACACCGACATGGAATCAACATGGTGTAAACGACTCCCAGTAGTGTAATGGCCGTTGGGCATGTTCCGTAGGAGACGGAAGTTGTTGAAGATCCGGTTTGACCGGGTTGGGGAGGTGGCGTTGACCGAACGTGGTATAGGATTGAAGCGGTTGATTGGTGTTGTGATTGTAGTATAAGTACAGTGTACCATTCTTCACTTCTGCCAACGTCGATCCAAATTAGCAGCAACAAAAAATTAATTAAATTTAATGGAATTGAAAAAAGGATTAAAATCAAATAAACCTGGGAAGATACGAAATCGGATTTGAATACTAATAATAAAAGTTGATGAACAGAATTTAGAGTTGGGACCCACCAACCTGATAAAATGATTATAGGGTAAGAGTAAGACAGGTGCGGTGGATCGGGTTTAAAGAAACTGAGAAAGGTTGAATTTTGATTGTAAAGAATGGAGCTTTGAGATCAAATTAATGGATTGGGAATTGGGTGGATGGAGGAATTGAAAGGAGTTTCGGAAGCGGAGGGGTTTAGTTGGTGGCAGCGCAGTAGCCGCCTCTGGGGACGGCGATGTACGTCAAGTGTGGAGTAAATGGGTTGGGGTTTTTGATGAACTGGTGATTGAAGATTGAGATGTTGTGGGAGATGTTAACGAGGATAATATTCAGGATTTTCCCGAGTTGTTTTTTTTCTGGGATGCAGTTTATAAAGATTTATAGGGACTCATTAGCAGATTACTAAATTATGTCATATTTTTGGCAGTTTAAGGTTAATATGAAATGTTCAAGAATATAAACTAGTAGATGAGATGCACGCTTGCGATATGATCTTATAAATATAATTTAAAAGTAAAAATTTACTTGATCGTCTACTCTGTTGTTTGCAATGTATTTAACATTTAGTGAAAAGTGGGTAAGTGAAGAATACATATAAAATTATAGGATTAAGATCACATAAACAAATAAAAATGGTGAGATGTTGAAAATTATTATTAATTGGCGATTTAAATTAAATTAATTTCAACAAAAAATACAGATTTTGGGTGATTGACGGTTAACTCTATTAATTTTTTGAATTAATAAAAATCAATGATAGTAATGATGTCTATTTGTCTCACTTGAATTTATTATTTCTTTTGAAACCATACTCTAAAAATGATATATTAGTTTAAAGCTCATTGTGATATATTAACATTCGTCAATAAAAAATTATATTTAACTATTAAAATCGCTTTCCTCGATTTTACAAAATTGTGCATATACTCAAATCTCAATGAACTTTTCCTTTATGAAATTGCGGAAATTTGTAAGTTGAGTTTTTCTTGCAAATTAAATTTTCGTATATTATCTTTCACACAAATAGTCATATCCTATCTACCAATGCTCACATTTGATCATGAATAAAGATGAAGATCGAGTTTTTCCATAAAAAATTCGAAAACAAATTGAACAAACATGTATGCACTTTATTAGATTGATTCAAACAAATCCTTAAAGACAAGTACATAACACACATTATTAGACAGTAAAAAAACACATACATTTTTCAACACAAACTGAAACACAAGTACCGCCCAGTATTCATCAATAACGTATATATATCTGTATCTTCGGCAAGTTCTTTAGAGGTCACGGTCGCGGTGACACTCCGGCGGGACGACAGGGAGCCTTGCACGGTCGTTGCAATAGTTATAAATAGTGTACTTTTGACGCACCCAATACAATCTACGATACTGGTAGGAATCAAGGTCTTGGAATGCAGTCTGATCCCACCACCTTCTGCCTTGTGTGTCACAGAATTTGGCTTCGACCGAGGCTTCACATCCGTCGACATGAAATCCTCTGTATGATGCTACGAATGGGGCTTTGGACCAATCGGTCTTTTCTAGACCGCCCCTTGTTGCCCAATCGTCGCGTTCCATAAACTTGAGTAGATTTTCATAGGCTGGTTGAATGGAAATCTTACTCCCAAGTCCTTGCAGTTCTTGAATACTCTGATCGGCACATCGTCCACAAAGAATCTGAATTTATAAACCGTACAAGTCAGTATATCGTATGATTTTGCGAATAACCTGATAAGTTTTGAAGTGAAACAAAAAGTGTGATGAAGAAAAAAGTTGTGAAAATAAATGGGAACTCACACAATTTGATACATGTTCCACAAAATGGAATAGTAGTGATAGCCGACAGTGGGATCAAACCAAAGATAGATTCTTTGTTCCCTGTTTCCTTGTCCTCCAGTGAACACATTTGTTTGTAGAATGTAAGGCTGTCCTGATCTGTTCCCCAAGAACTCGAAATCAATCTCATCGTGCTCTGAGTTTTGCGACGAGAGCTGCAATATTTTGGTAATGAAAAATTTTAAATGGAAAGACAACTTAGACAACATTTTTATAAAATCAAGAGTTGGAAGATATTGAAAGGTTTGTGATAAAAAGAACTTGTCAACTTGATCAGTGTGGTTAATTGCTTACGTAGAAAGCGGTCACGGTTCCTGCGGAATCACCGGGCACCAATTTGATTTGCATACTGAAGTGTCCGAAGAGATACGAGCCTTTGGACTGAAATCCAGTACCTTATTATGAAAAATACATTAGCACATTCAATTAAAACACTAGAAACAAAACAAGTTTGCAAATGAATGGACTCGATTTCTAACCGGTATATTTATCGAGACTGAGCTGAATATCAGATCCACCATTTAGATACTTGATATGATCAAAAGCCCAAGTCGGGACATAGTTGCGGCCAAAGGGCACATCAACCGGCTTTTTCAAGGGTGCACTAAGAACTCCGGAAATAGCAAGAAGGATGAAGGTCAGGCAGATTGAGAAAAGATAGTTCAAATGGAGAGAAGCCATTTTCTTGATGAGAGGTGGTGAGGATGATGATGATGAGATGGATTGTTGAGAGTTGAGGTATTTATAGAGTTTGGGATGAGGCATTTTGAGCAGACTGGCATGCAGTGGCAAACTGCACAAGTGTGGTCCATTTGATTTATGTTTAACAACATTACATGTTAGGGTTTGGAGAATTTATTAAGATTGGGCCACTTAAAGATATTATTATTTAGTTAATTGAATAAAAGCATCCTTATATTGAGTTTTTTTCAAAAAACAAAATTCCAATGCAAGTTTTCAAATAAACCAAGCAAGATAACCCCACTAGTTAAGCACTGATGATACGTATGACTAAAACGCTTCCATCCTTTGTCTTCAAATTCCAAACAGCTTATATACATTTTGATAAAGAGTTTTGCTATACACTCTGATTATCGGGGTGTAACTGATTTTTTTACGACAATGCCCTCAATTTTAGGTTTCAAGCTTATTTAAGTTTAAAGAAATTTTGATAATTTCACATAATTTATCAAAATACTCAAAAATTTGGTTTTGGGAATAATTTTTTTACGGGCCTCGATAAGCACTGATGCTTGATGCATTAGACAATTTTCTTTGATAAAAGACGAGGCATTTTGAATATGTACTGAAACGTCAGTTAGCACCGACGATCAGTGTACATGTAACAAAACACTTATTTTGTATCAATTATCTTTAATTGATTGTTAATTTACTGATTAGATGAATTTGAACGTGCAATAACGAAGAGGATTTAACTTTTCTTTTTTTTTGGTTTTATAAACACGAGTCGGTGCAAGGATCATAATCTTTTAATTAAAGCTAGATTTCAGTCAAAGAGATCAGTAAAGTAACTACAAAGATAGTTTTTACAATTGGAAGTTATTCAAATTTCAAAGAGACAAGCAGATGACGTGTACGCGGGTGTCTCATTCATTGTAATAAAAATGGGACACTTTTTCTGATAATAACTTTTCTTTCTGATAACTTTTGATGTAACTATTTTTACCCATTAAGTTTACATGAATAATATTTAATACACTGAAGTTTTAAAAATGATTCGAAATGACATTATTTTGGTATATAAGAAAATGTCAAATTTTAAAAAATTGATTAGGAGCTGAAAATAAAGAAGCTGTGTGTAAACATTAAGCAGTAAAATCCTAACAATAATGTAATGGGATTGCGAAGTTAAAAGAGAAACTCAATAATGGAACCAGAAAACGACATATTAGTGAGGAAAACGACAACAAGGACGATGCAGTTTTTCACAGGCTTGGACCCTGTGTTAAATATTTGCAGACATGAGAGTATGGAATTTTAAATCATAAACGCTACTATGATATTAAGTATATGTATATTTATCGATTTATCTGAAATATATATACATTTAATTAACATTTAAATTGAGACTTGAATTCAATGTTGCGTACAAAATTGATGATTGTGGCAGGAGACGTCCGCCTAGACCTGCTGCCAGCCTGCCAGTGAAGCAGTTGGTGGGCTGTAAGTGTAACTAACTAACTGTCACGCAATTTGACCGAATACTTCTACGTTCTGGGCCTACTGACAAGCCCAATCCAACCGCTGCCAGATTTAAGTTTCTGACAGATAAATCTTCACAAATTTAATGCTCGATTTACTGTATTTAATTTAATGCTCGAAATTAGTACGCATAAAATTTCAAGATCTAGTCTAGGAGGACGATCAAATATGTATGAGATGGTAGGACATGATCTCAACCATTGATTTTTAATCATCCGTTGGATAGATTAAAAGTAAAAAAACTTCCAAATCCAACCGCCCCGTGTTTTTCGCCAATCCAACCGCCAACTTTAATAAAAACTAAATTTAATCTCAATCATCAGATTAATCAAATTAACGGTTGAGATTTTGTCATTCCGCCTCACAAATACTTAATGTCCTCCTAAAACCTAACCCAAATTCCAAATTAATATATTTACTCAATTCTAGACTTTCATCAAATTTGATAATATTAAGGGTTTATTACGGAAAAACACCCTTATTTTAGGGGTGTTTTCCCAGTAGCACCCATATCTTTTTATTTTTCAACAAAACACCCATTTGTTTTCAATTTTTTCAATGTCACACCCATTGTACTATTTCGGTACTATTCCATTAAATATATTAATAAAATATTATATAATAATTATAAAACTCAGAAAAAACATAAAAAACATAAAAAATCAAAAAATATTATAGAAAATATTAAAAATCAGAAAATTGTAAATATTTATATAAACATTTTAAAAAACTTTTTTAATATTTTTTATTTTGTCAAAAGCTAAAAAATTAATGTGAAAAATCCAAATTAATTTGGGAAAACTAAGAAATTTGGTAAAAATTTAATGTTAAAATTTGGGAAAACTAAGAAATTTAAAATTATATTTCGTATTTTTGTTGACGTGTACATAACAAACTATTAATGTGAAAAATCCAAATTAAGAGAAAATTAAAATACCTAAAAAATATAACAAACTTATGTTAAAATCCTAGTCATCAAAATTTTTCTTCATATTCAGTTCATATTTTCACCTATATATATGTTGATAGTTCGTTATTTACAATTAACTCATGAAAAGTACTATTTTTTAAATGGTTTTTTTCAAAATTTAAAAATTCTTAAAATATGGTGTGAAAGCATTATTATTAAAAGTATTATTAAATGTTTTTTTCAAAATATGGTTTTTTCATATGGTGCTGTCAAAAGTATTATTAAAATATATATTTTAGATTTTTTTATTTTGCAAAAAAAAATTTCAAAAAGGTTTTAATATATATTTTTAAAAAATTTCTGATTTTTTAGATTTTTTTAATAATTTTTTTGATTATTTTCTGAATTTTTCTGAATTTTTTCTGATTTTCAATATTTTATTAATATATTTAATGAAATAGTACCGAAATAGTACAATGGGTGTGACATTGAAAAAATTGAAAACAAATGAGTGTTTTGTTGAAAAATAAAAAGATATGGGTGTTACTGGAAAAACACTCCTAAAATAAGGGAATTTTCCCGTAATAAACCCTAATATTAAATAGAGCTGCTAACTACTAACTTAAGCATCATTAATAATACTAAGTGCAATTAGTTTAGTAACTTTGTGGCTCAAATTGAGTTGCAAACTCACGTGTGGTGTTCCATGCAATGCGAGCGCTGGCTGGAATGATCTTGAAAATGGCTGGCAGAACTTGCTGCAGTCAGGACTTGAAAGTTATGTCACAACTACTTCAGTTAGGATTTAGGAATGGCCGAATGAGTGCCTCCTGCCCCAGCACGCGGAGTCTGAGTGTCGGCAAACTAATGTCTGGCAGGATTCTTGCGAATCAATTCTGCAAGTATAAATCAATGTAA